>JANSLP010000126.1:0-85891 GCA_029298735.1 Ophiostoma sp. CBS 140.51
GCTATTGTTTTTATGAAAATAAATGAAAGTTGGACTCCAAAAAGGAACTTTTTTTCTTAAAAAAAAAGAAAAAGAAGATTGAATTTGAGCATAATCCCAATACAATAGGAAAAGTAAACATCTTTCCAGAATAACTAAAATACTAGTACAATACCATAAAATGGCCATAAAAAAAAAATGAGAACACGAACAATGATGCACTCACTTGATCAACTTGTTCTGTCTGTATTATTTAAGTTTCTATATAATGAACGGAAAAGTAAAACAACAGGCTTTGTCTTTGTCCTCACTAGACATCGTGTTACGTAACCATTCTGTGTGTTTTCTAATACCCTCAAGCTCAAGTTCCAATCTCGGAATTTTCGATACGTATCATAGATAGAAAGGGACCCCGAGTTGTAACATATCTCCACAGGTTAGCTACCGGTGAAGTCTTTGTTTCGACTTGTTCTCAAAAACAAAAAGCTATTCACACATTTTGACTTTCTTTCAAGTCATGGAAATGAGGTCTTCCAAATATATCAATACTCGCCATGCGGGAAGCTTTCTTCCTATCGTCGTGTCTTGGCACCCAAGATTACATGAGCTTCAGGGAGCACAGTGTGAAGATACACAATCTAGTCGGTTACTGACGGCCTATCTTCTGTAAAACAGTCTCAGTTCACGAAACGATCTAGATTTTAAGATTTCTAGTGTCCTATTCCTGTAATCTGAGATCTCACGATGCATGTGAAAATAACGTGGTATTATTGTTGGCTCTAGATTCTAGATTGTGCCCAGATTGTGTCTGCAAACAATCCGTAGATAATCGGCATCAGCGGAACAACAGCACCCTTTGATGCATTTTGCTATCTGGGGTAAAAAGGAGGGGGTCACTAATACGTTCCGGGCAGTTTAACGTGCGGGATCAACCTAAACGCATGAATAGATAGCATAATCGGACGAGGCCAAATCATGGGGTAAATCGAGTCCCCCGAACTGAGATCTGTTGAAGATGTTTGACTTCACGAGCTTCAATTTTCTTTGCAAGATTGTGGATTTTTCTACATCAAAACCTTACATCGACTTCCATACTGAAAATCAACGATATCATGCAGTCTTTTCTACTTTGCCCCGCACCTTTATCTAACTCAGCGAACAGAGTGCCGGGTGGATGGCAGAGTGGCAGGTATTGTCGTCTCGCTACCAGAGTTTTTCTACCTTTCCATCAACTCGATTACTCCTTGTAAAGTGCCAAGGCCTATTTTTTTTTAAACACAATTGTTTTCATTGGGCAAGCAGCTTGCAGACAAGAAACTTTTCCGGGGAGGGTTGCATCGCTCCAGAATGTTGTCACCGTCTGGTCGGAGGTGATATATCATGATCAGGAGAAGGTGCATGCTGTGTGCGTGGAAATTGACATGGTGGAAGCAGGAAACAAATGGTGGCTTTTGCATTGTTACACGGTGCACAGCATGCGGAAAGAAAATGCAGTGCGAGGTGTCGTCCGTCGTATTTTTTTCTGTGCCATGATGAGTGGCATCTTTTGCTTGATCTTTGTCTCATTTCTACATTCTCAACAGAAAGACAGGACGGCACGCAGCACAACCAGATGCGTCGAGACGAGGGCAGCACAGTCTATTTGAAACGATACATTTCCAAGTCCTACGGAGTACAGAGCCAATAAGAAGCAATCTATTCTCAAGGAATGGGTTTTAATTTTTCTTTTCCCTCTTCTTATCCTGTCCTCTCCTTTTGTTCTCTGTTTCTTTTTTCATCTTTGTTTTCAAATACTGTTCTGGAGGGTTTATTTGCCTTCCTAATCTGATCTGATTTTTTATTGCTCGATCCTCTCCCATTTTCTCTCCAGCTTTTTTTTCTTTCATATTTTTTCACAATTTTTCCCTTTCTCGCTGTTGTCCTCGTACTTTTTTTTAAACCTTTTCTGCAATTCCGACGCATTCCTCCATATCTTTCCAGCTCTTCAGATTCTCAGCTTCTCAGCTCCTAGGTCCCTTGCTCACGAGCAATGACCAGGATGCATCTTGGACGTTATTTGACCACCACAAGAGGACCCAAAAAAAGAAGCTAACATGGGGGAGCGTGGTGAATTTGGAGGCCCTGAGAACTCTAAGAAAAAACCGAGAGCTTTGAGCAAGAGTTGAAATCCTTCAGATGCGAGTAGAGGCTTGGCCGCTTGGCCCGGGGCAGCATAGCCGCCGCAGACGACGGAGGTGCGCCGAGGTGCGCCTCCCAGTGCTCGGACCGACAGGGATAGGAAAGAAAGGCTAAGAGTGACAGGAAAGTACAAACAGAGAAGTACCGCCAAGACCGGCGATGATAGTGCTGTTTTTTTAACGCCAACGACGCCAACGCCGGCGTCTGTTTAAATGTCTAATTCGCAGACCTACGAGAAATAACGCCAGACATGTGGAGGCAGGGCTGAGGACGAAGACAGAAAATTTGGAATAGGTGGTCTTATGTGGTCTTGGGTGGTGCAGACGATTGCACTAACACAATGTGTGCTGAACGAGGGGGAAGAAGGGAGACTAAACGGTGTGGTCTGGCTTCAACAGGGACGCCAATGCCAAGCTATTATTGCTTCTGGCGTTGACTTCATTTTGGTAATTTTCTGGCCTCTTCTCCTGTCTTGCCATGGCCGGCTTTCCACGAATGAACAAGCCGTGCTCAGTACTCGGTATATACGACGTATTACTTTGTAAAGAAACGAACATTGAACTTTTGCCCCGAGGTATGGAGGAGGGAGGTCAGGCCCGGTAATTACAACAAAAATAGTGAGAAATAGAGGCTTTTCGTATGTCGGATGCCGGGCCCCTCTCCAAGACTTCTCAAAGCATGTTTCGGCCGTCATTTCTGTGGGCTTTTCTTTTGCACTATTGGAAACTGTCCATTTTGCTCAAACTGTATTCACCCTTTTCTTCCCAAGTACGAAGTAGTGAGATGATTCAGAATGAGGGAAACTGTTGGAAGAGATCGGAGAAGTTCTTGTCAGGGGGAAATGGCAGGCAAACTGACAAGGATGAGCAAGGACGAGGATTCTTAAAAGTCAAACAAAGAAAACCGATCGCCGCACCCCTGTTCGGGCTTTTTTTTTTTGGTCTTGGGAGCAGGCCCCCTGCACCAGATGCTCTCCTCGCCGAACGCACATCGGAAAAGCACAGCTGGAAATAACAGACACTAGAGTAAAAAAAGCGAGACAGCTTGAGCTCTCCAAGTCCAGATCCTAAGCCCAGCCCCAAATTTCCTTGTTTTTGTATGACCCCTTCACCTTGTTAGCTTCGTTTTTTCTCTCTTCGTACCTTTTGTCCAAGCACGGAGCGACCATTGTCCCATGGACAACTTTTTTGCCTGCCCTTGTGCCTGCAGCCAAGGCTCGGATTGCTCCGTGTTTGGACTCGTAACGTTAGCAACACCTTGGCTAGGCAGTCCTTTATCCTTGCTGGGCGTTGGACGGGCTTGTATTCTTGGTCTTGGAGGCCTTCATTGTGATGTGATGAGAATCTGTCTGAAACTGCATGCAACCCTCCCATTCTTTTGTTGCTTTCTTTTCACATCAGCTTCCCCCAAAATGTCGGTCAACTCGTTAGATTTGTGCATGTTCTGGACGTCGTTTTCCATGCCCAGCATCACCCCCTCATTCAATTCGTTAAGAAGGGTTGATGTCCATGGGGGTCGTTATTTTGGTAAACATACGACGCACAATCGACAATTAAAATAGGACTCAAAGAGAGTAGCATTTATCGAGTCTCCGCCTCCGCCTTTCTGATTGTCGCCTGCCCACATTTTTGTTTTGGTTTGGAAATATGACATGTCAGTTTGTTTTGTTTTTGTTGTTTTGATGATTCCCTTTTCTTTTTTCTGGCACCCCGGAGTTGACACGTTTTTCTTCTTCAGCGATACCCGGCTCTCATACGGACATAAGTGGCAATGTAACCTACGTCGACACCGTTGCAAGGCCGCACACACCCTCCTTTCTCGGCATGTCACACCTTGAAAAGGAAAGTGACGCTGCACATCAAAGTATTTGTACATGCACAAGTAAAGCCACCATCGATTTCAGACGACCTTTTGTGCAATCTTCAATCTTCGTACAAAAGAATGACACTCGATTACACCGCATGTTAGGCACACCGTATTTTGGAGAACGCGTAGTAATCACTTCAACGTCGTATATATTTGCCCTGTGTTCTGTGACCTGTTATATAGAGAAAGAGAAAGGACGAGCATCGAGAGGCGCACAAGGATATCTATCGTCAACAATGGCTGTCTCGTATGGCCGTCTCGTATATCCTGTCAACTTCCTCTTTAGGCCGTGGGCCAGGCCACGCCGTGCACGACCTGTCTCAGCTCTCCATCGCTGTGCGACCTCACCGACGCATGTGCCTACATCTACGTCCAACGTCTAAATATATCAACCTGTGCTTGCACTTGGTTGATAAAAGATAACCAAAGATGCACTGTGGATATGGCATGGTGATCGACTGCCAACAGACGCGCTGTCATATCCCTCTCGCTCCGCCTTTTTCGTGTTATCCTCACATTTTTCTTTTTCTTTCTTTTTGTCCGCTGCATCTCATATCAAGATGTGATCTGTCATCTTGGTGGTGCATATCTCAGTGATACACAGAGGATCGTCTTTGTTTTCTTTTCCCTGTCCTACTTCGACCGTAGCCTGGTGCGCATCCCGTCCCTTTCTCAGGATCGTTACTTTTCTCTCGATCCTCTTCCGCCCGCCGCTGCCGCCCTTTCCCACCCTGTGCTTATTCCTTCCCGCTGCAGTGTGGCGGGCATTCTTGCAACCTGATTCATTAAAAAGTAGGAGGCACATAAAAAAACACAAGGATGTGTCGGAAGCTTGAGATGGAGACTGGGCGAGAGACGGTGAAAAGCCGAAGCTCAAAATCCTCCCGCGGATGCAGAAAGATGCTCGATGTCATGAATTGGAAGTCATGATCTCCTTCCGCGGTAAGGCGCCAGCCAGGACTTATTCCGATAGGCAGTCTCTTACACAATCAAAACAAACTTGTCGACATACTCTTTTGGTAGGTAATATTTTGCGGACTGTGCGTATCGCGTAGACGTCTTGATCTTGAGCACGGATCATGCATACCGTTAGTATTGTTTTGCTTGTGTCATGACAGTTACTACTCAGTGCTTGTACCTTTCCTTTTCGGCTCGGACCAGTTTGCATGAGCGTGAAGCCAAATCTACTTTGGACGTTTTCCCGTCTTTCGAGGACAAGGAGGAGCCCCGTCTGCATCCCTCAGCACGTTCGTCAACGAGGAAAAAATCAAACCGATCAGAAAGACGAAAAGGCAAAGGCTAACGGATAAGGACAGGCCTTTCCCGTAAATTAGTACACGCGGGTGGTCCGTGGGAGTGAGGGGGTGGTAGGAATGAGGAGAAAGAGGAGCCAGGCACAGGAAATAAACTCAAAAAAAAAAAAAAAACTCGACACGAATAACTAAGAAGAGAGGCAAGACAAAATAAAGAGAGACGATAGACACGAAACTGAATAAAGACCAGCTCGGACCCGGGCCAACTGTTGACACGCTGTGACGGGCATGTCCCTGCGTGTGTCACTTTTCTCGTCGTGAATAATTGTGGCATCTCCTCATCGTACTCAGTAGTGTATTGATGTGCGGTCGCTAGTTTGTGAGCGGTAGGCGAGCATCGCCGCCGTTGTTTTCGGACTGTCCGACAGATACGAGTGAGATGGTGATGACCGTATGCAAGCCGCAAGAGTGCTGATTTGTCCGAGTTTTTTCTTCCTTTTTTTCTTGTCGTCGGGGGGCTTCCCGATTGTAGTAATGGATTCGTACCTTATCTCGCCATATCATGTCGTATCGACTCTTGCGCTACTCTTGCACTCTTTGGGGAAAACGAGCCGTGCTATGGATGGTGACAGAGGAAAAGAGGGAACGTCCTGGGCGTTGGTGTTCTGGACTCTTGACTCTGGCCTTGCCCCGATTGTACTCCGTGACTTACTAGATGGATGCAGGCCAGTGATTTTTTTGGGCGAAAATTGGGGCTCGCCGTCGTTTTCCCCTTCCGTGGCCAGAAGTTGGCAAAAAACCAAACGATGCAACGGTCTTTTGCATTCTCTGTTTTTACCTTGCTCTTGGGAACTCTGGCTGTCTTTTTTGGTTCTCACCCAAATACGACGCCAGTTGAAGAAGTCGGGGACCCCTGATCCTGTTGGTCTTCACCACAACACGGATACGAAACGGGGCATTTTCTCTTTTTGCGGTTGCAAACCCTCTATTTTGATGCATCGGATTGCAAATTGCTCGCACAAACAAGCATTTGTTGTAGGTTTATCCATTTACACTTGGCTGTATTTCGTAGGTTGTGCCGTTTTGGCCAGGCCGTGCCGGAATGGCCCCTTTTTTGGTTGATCGGCAGCCGCCCGACAGCCGTCCGACCCAGTCTTTTGGAGCGGGGGACATAGTATGTAATTTACTGCATTGCGAAAAAGAAACCAAGCTACTGCAAGTATCTTCAGATGCAAGTACCGTGCTGCCGTGGAAGAAAAAATGGGAAAAAGGGTCAAATGGAAAAAGAAAGAAAACGAAGAACGATGAAGAATAACGGCCAAAGGGACGGGACGAGCAGAGAGATTTTAGACTCACTTTGACGACACCCTTTCATAGCCTATGTACTTTCTTCTTCGTCTTTTGACGCAATTCTTTCGTAACACCGGTCGACTCAGTGGAAAAATCTTGACACCTTCGACTCAGTGACAAGGCAGGAGCACAACGGCACAAGCAGTTGAGGGCGCAGTAGTGGAGGCCCAAACTGCCCGCACAGACCGCCCGTTGTGCTGTCACCTGCAGGCCCCAAGGCAAGAAAACTAGGAAAGGGTTTGCAGAAATGAAAAGGAAGGAAAGGAAACTGTCGGAAACCAAACCTCGAGCGATCCAAAACAGTCAAAGGCTAGCCATGTCAGGGGACACAAAAGTCGGATGTCTGTTGCCTCCTTGGTTGATTGGTTCTGAGGACAGCCCCGAGCCAGGACAAGTCCTCCAAATCACAAGGCCACTGGGACAAGAAATCCAGAATCGAACAAAAGAAGCAAGGCCAAAAAGAAAGAGGGCTAACAGCAGGGAATCGAATCCTTCCAACTTTCTTTGCTTTCTTTTCTTTTTCTGTCCCCGTTCGCTGTCCTCGTTGCAACGCTACCAACAGTAGTCAGCACGGTCTTATCCCCTTTGGTTTTGATATTTGATATTGGGGATTTTTGGCAAACACCCAACTGTTGGCAATCGGTTCTCGGGTCTCGGTTTGGCCCATGGTCAGTGCTGTTCTGTTGCAACAGAGGACCGCTCCGCAAGTGTGGATCGGGGCTAGGGGAAGACGTTCTGTCCTGTGGCTGGGGGTGAGACGATCATGATCTTCTTCAAAGAAGGTAAGGAGGCTTGAGAAGGAGTCGCCGTGAGGGTGATCGCCAAATGGTCTGTTCTCTTCTCTCGTAACAAGACAGAGATGCCAAGAGCACATACCAAGTCAGCAACTTTGTACATCATACTCAGTTAGCTGGAAGAGCATTTTCCCTGATAATCCATCACGGAAGGCACGGGGAGGCTGCTTGTGTCATGCTGCAAGGTAGTTAGAGCCCCTGACCTGGTTAGATCACAGACCAAAAGTGCAATTATTGCAATGCGCCGGTAGTAAAGAAGTGTGTCTTATTACACCGTATTACTACGTTCTAGGCAGGTTGCCCTTCCAGGCCAGTAGGCAAAGTGCTCGCAGTTTGTGATTCCCATTCTATTCCCCTTGCGCTATCATTTTCTCCTCGGAGAAAAGAAAACCAGGAAAAACGTGGAAAGCTCTAGGTTTGTTTCTGCGCGTGGGTGAATAAGTGGAAAAATGTCGTACAGATTGGGAGGGATGGGAGAAGAGACACAATCGTGGTAACTGCGTAGAGCCCAGGGAAGCCAGCCCACGGCGGCCTGGCCACTGGCTCCAATTGAGTTTGAGTGAGTCTGTCCTGTGGTTATATGTTGATGTTCTGTTTTTTTCATTCTCATCCATCGGCACCCCACCCCTTTTTGGAAACCGGTTTGACGATGGTGTTCTTTGTTAGTCATATCTGCAATTTCGCAAGTCAGTGCGCAAAAGGAAAAGAACAGAACGAGGAACAACAGCATGTCAAGGCTTTGCTCCACTGTTGTTGTGTTCAGCTTCACTAGCACTGCTTGGTCGAGTCCCGGGCCGGGAGCAAGGGAGGGAATAAAATGGAAAAGAAACAAAGGAGGAATGGGATGTGGGCTGCACGAATATGTACCAGTATGTTCCTATCACACCTATCACACCGAGGGGGTACCGGGGTGCATGTCGGTGAATCGGTGCTCTGTGCTCGCTGTGTTCGGTGCTCGCAGCTGGTGTCTGCCGTGATGAAAACGGGTTGAGCCCCGTATCTTTTCAAGGATCTGGACACTATTGAACGTAGTGCTCCGCAGTCGTAACGATCATCGGTGGGGAGCTTAGGATGATGCGAATGCCGTGGATCGGCTCGGTGGGCAGGGTATCGTTGCTCAAAGCCCATCATACTTGCTTAGGGTAATGCCCCGGACGTCGTATCAGTACCCATATGCCTGTTTGAATGTTCGACTTGTGACTTTTTCCTGTTAAAGAAGCCGACTCTTTGTGAGGGAGAAGCTTTGAGCTGGGCCTTGGAAAGATACAAATCGACCGTGAGCACTCTTGCTGTGCGCAAACAGTGTCAAACTGTTCTCTTGCCCATTGTTATTCTCTTCCCTTTCCTTCCTTTCTCCTCTGCGAGTACAATCTTGCCCCATAATAACAGAAAAAAGGGACTGGCCACTAGGATCTTCGACGACTGAGACATGCACCTAGGCGTTCGATAACGGAGAAAAAAGGACGCTTTGCACGCTGTGCTCCGCACGAGGAGACGAGACGATATGGCAATTTCGTGTCCTGTCGATACCTGTCCACGAGTTCTCCACCTGCGTGGCTCTGGGGCCCTTTTTGTTTCTGGCCCCCCGTTGAAACAGATGCAAGACTAACAGCTGTTTTCTTGGGCTACTGCCAAACTAACGATCATTGCCCCTGTCTCTGCCCAGGCCACGGCACAGAAAAATAAGAAATAAATAAAAAGAAGAAAAGAAAAAAAAGAGAAAAAAAAAAAGAAAAAGAGAAAAACGCCTGTTCTGACCGTTGGCTTTCCGTCCATTCAACAAGAAAAATATTTTGGCAGTCCCCCGGCCAGACCATGGCTGATCCGAGTTTAGCTTCCTCAACGGTGTGGAGAACCTCCTGCGACCTCTCCAGCAAGCCCCGACGAAGGTTTGATACGACGTGAGATGCCTCTGCTGCATCGAAGCCAGCTAATCCGATCAGAGCGAGCGTTCACGAATTCCATCCGCCATGCCCCGCAATGGCTGTGCTGGCATGGCTTTGTTCCTTGCCGTCGGATGCCCTTGTCTTGGTTTTCCGCGGGGGTAAGGTCATATGTGTTTGAAAGAAACACACAAGGGGCTAGACTCGCATGACGAGGGTGTGAAGGTTGACAAGTTTGCGAACATTCTGGTGCACGAGGAGAGCATCCCTGCCACAACACGCCGGGGAAAACCTCACCACGCTGGGCTAGAGCCAGGATGGAACAGCCGCGATGTCGGCGGCCAGCGCCTCTTAAATTTCGGGTTTCTGATTTCTGTCGTCTTCAGCCACCATTCCTGTCCAGGAGCAGACCAGTCGTTCTTTTGGACCACATGGCTTTGGTCTTCCGGCCCGTTCAGCTGGGCTGATACGACAGACAGGGCGGTCTCGACACCTATGGTATTTGGCTTGGCCAACCGATAGGCGTGGACTTGTATTTGTGGTGTGTGTGTGTGTGTGTGTGTGTGCGTGTGCGTGTGTCGTTCTGGGGTTTGGCTTTCGCTTCTTTTGCTTGGCCTGGCCTAGCCACCAGCCAAGCCGCCGTAGCAGTCTCTTTCTCTTTTTTCGAATCTAAGGCCTCTTGACAACCGCATGCGCTAACAGCGGGCGTGTTCTGTGTGTAACATTGTGGCCCGTTCTTCTCTGTGTTGATTCCTGACAGTTGATGCTGAGCTTTCCCCCGTTGGGCCTGGCGTACTCAACATGCCTTTTTTCCCCGTCTTCTGGAGTGATATCTTCCTTATTTCTCTCGACCTGCCGTCCTTTGCAAGAGCAAGTAAGATACCTGCATCCGCAAGGAGCGGCCGCAGACGAACGACGTACATATCCTGCAATATGCAAAGGACGGGACACACGCACGCCTTTAGCGCTTGGACGGTCAGGTCAGGCCCATGGCAAAGCACGATTGACACTCTGGCAGTGGCTAGCGTATTGTTGATTTTGGGAGGAGGCAAAGCGGCTTGGGGAACGACCGGTAATAGGCGACGCGCAGACGGAAAACGGGTGGGGAGATAAAGGTGCATGGTGTGCCAGGAGAGCAGAGAAAGACGACGCGAGAGGATGTCGAGGAGGTGTTTGACGACTTGATTGACGAGGTGATAGACGATTTGATAGCCAGTAGAAGTGCGATTTTGTGCCCTGGGTGTGCAGTATGTGCCATTTTGTCCCATAAAGTGAGGTCATACAAAGTGGGAAAACAATGAGAGTATCAACGGTGAGAATAACACTTTGACATGGGCGGCCATGATATGGCAGTTCGAGGAACGAGGCACAGGCGCAGAGACAATACGACGTGGGAATGGAGAGAGAGTGCGACGGAGAAACGGGCAGATGTACAGGGATGGAGAGAAATACTACAAAGTAAAGACTGGAAGGGGATGGACAGAGAGAAAAAGGCAAAACGACAAAACGGGCAGGAAGCACAAAACTCGACTACCCGGCTGTGGTGCGAGAAGAAACACGAACGCTCTTTCCCGATCATCGCAATAATACAGATAAATGATCAAAACGGAAAGAGCGAAGAAGCTGTATGGGGCAATAAAACAAAAACGAAAGAAACAGACAGGAGGTACTTCTTGGGGAAGGAGCAAGTCACAGCCGGCGGCTTCTCCACACACCTCGCATCCTGGCCGCCATTGTGAGCCGGACCAGCTCATCCACTCCCCCATTTGCTCTATTCCCTATTATTCAAATAAGATCTGGATCCTACCTCACTTACTCTTGCCCTTTCCTTTTTCTCATCCATCTCCGTCTGTCCTGCTCCCATTTTCTGGCCATTTATTTATTTATTTCTCGTTTGTTTGCGTGTGGGCTTCCCCTTCATTGGTCATTCGCTGGGTGCCTATCAGTCGTTACTTCTGTTCTGGAGCGCCTTCCTGTTCTACTTTTATTATTTTTTTACGATTCTATTATTCTGCCATTTACTCCCCACCGTCTCTCCGCTCTATCCCTCATATTTTCGTCTCCTTCGCTCTTTCCCTCCTCTTTTCTCTCACTTTTTATTTCACCCTCTTTCCCTTCTCCCTCCTTCTTCCCCCTCGCGCTGTCCTCTTTCCCACATCCTCTCCGCTACAGAAGATGTTCCTTCCCTCACAGGCACCGGTCTCCGTTTTGGATGCGCCGTGTCAGATCACTGTCGAGTTTACAGACTACGCCAGCTACCAGCACCACCAACTACGGCAACAGCAGTACCGAGAGGAACTCGAACGACAGCAAATACAGCAAGAGCAACACCAGAGGCACCAACAGCAGCAGGAACAGTACCGCGATCATTTACTGCAACAGCAGCAGCAGCAGCAACAACAGCAACAACAGCAGCAGCATTTTCAACAATCATACCCCCCGCAGCCACCCCCTTACCCTCCGCAGTTCCAACAGCTACCACAACAGCTCCCGCCCGATCAGCGATTATTAGTATACCAACAACAGCAGCAGCAGCAACAGCAGCAGCAACTATCCGTGATTGGTGTCGATGCTCGAGGCAACACTCCTGCCGACTATGGAAGGAATGAAGGAACACCTGGAGCTTTAAATGATATTATCAGCTCCAGTAGCAGCAGCGACACGGCCGCTCTTTCCGTCTCTCCTATTCCTACCGTCCCGGGCGGCCCAACGTACGGTGTTAGCGGCGCCGGAACAGTCTTTGTCCACCACGGACCGCTTGGAAATGCTCAGCCAACGGCAAGTGCGACTGTAGGACAGTCCCCTTATACCAGCAATATCAACAGCAACCAAAACGAAAATATCCCGATAAAGCAGGAGGAGCACCAGCGACAAAACATCTCACAAGGGCTTCGATGCTTTTCTGCGGCAGGAGCTCCTCCTGTTGTACCTTCTCCTTCTCCCTCTCCCTCTAATATCACAGCGCGCCCCCCTGTGGCCCCGCCGCCAAAATTAGCGTCCACGCCATCAGCGCCTTTGATAGCAGCAACAGCACCCATCCCCATCGTAGCGCCCGCCGCTGTCGCCGCTACCACCTACCCTGCTAGCACTGCTGGCAGTCAGCGCAATAACTCGGGCGCCCCCACTTTTTTCCCGCCCGCTCTTCCCCCTCCTTCAGCCAACAACAGCGCTCCTGCCGCCGTTGGCACTACTGGTGCCACATCCACCACTAGTACTGCTGGCCCCTCTACTGCCCTTTCGTCATCACCAGTTGCTCGACAGCTTCACCTTCGCCGACAGCATCATCCCAACAACAACCACAACCACAACCACCTCGTTCCTCACCACGGACACCACACCGCCCATCATCACAATCACCACCAGCACCTGCAGCAGCAGATCCAGCGTCGTCGATTCTTCAAAGCCCAGTCGATCCCGGGCCATCCCACCACCGCTGCCTGCGTGAGCAGCTCGAACAGCTCCGGCCATTCTCTTCATCCTCACCATACACTTCAGCAACAGCAGCAGCTGCTGGGGCGAGCCGGATATTCGTCACACCCGCTTGCCACAATGGCCGAAAACCCACTGGCAACGGCCTCCGGCGACCAGGCCGCTATTGACGCCGAGATTGCTGCACAGGAGGCTGCTGCCCGAGACTACCGGCCGGATGTGAATGTGAGCTTGCTCTTCCTTGTCTCTTTGGGAACACATGTTCACTTCAATCTTTCCTGATATTTTTGCTAACTATCGTGCCAGGGCCCCGGTATCAATGAACTCCGCTCGACAGAAGAGATCAAGGACCAATATGCCAGTGCCGACCATATTTTCGTTCAAAAGACTGTGGTATGTTGACGACACTGAATGCGTATACTCCACATCTGGCTGGACCGCAATGTCGATTTCTGGAGAGAGATGAAAACATTCAATGTGAAACGGGGCTTCATCTAACGTCTAATCTTTGCAGAACTTGCCCCGAGCATACCCTCTCTACCGCGCTGTTCGCGGCGACGGCAATTGTGGATGGCGAGGTAAGACACTTTATTCTTCATATTCCCACTCATCCCCTGCGACTGTTTGTTTTCTGCTCTTTGCTTTTCTCTGTGGCTACTTTCTTGTCGTCCGCTGTCCTGCCGCATGCCGTGGCCGAATGCTTTCGCATCTTCTCACGCAATTCTGCCTGCTGCTTTTGCGTTCTGTTCCCATTTCTGCTTTCCCGTCCATGCATGACCCCGCAACCCAGCTGCCACCTGCCACCCTCTCTCATTGTTGGTTGTCTAGACTGCAGCATGTGGGCCACCATTTGTCCGTTCTGGCTTCCAGCTCTCTTCCTCCTCTTTCCCTCCGTCTGGGTGCCTACATGCACGTTTCTGCAGGTGTCGACACCACCTAACGACCATTGCGTGTGCCAATTGCCAAAACAGAGGATACCAATTGAGCTGAGTGCGAGCCGCTTGGGGGCCAAACACCAAGGGCGCTTGATCCTTTTCATTCCCCTTTACGCTTTCTCATTTTCTACGTGCTCAAGTTGAGTGCGTAGCATTCGGCAGGAGCGGCAAAAATGACAGCAGACGAGCACAATATCAGCAAGTGTGAGAGGCCGCGAAGAAGAGGAACATGATGGGCAAGGCCTTTTTCAACTTCGTTAATGTCCTTGGCTCTTGGGCTCTTGGCATAGCAGACACTATCGCAGGGTTGCCTTTTATTTCGTTTTGGAATAGAGCACTAACTCAGCTATGCAGCCATTGGGTTCTGCTATTTTGAGGCCTTAATCTACAACGACAATGTCCAACTCATCAGCGACGAGAAGAAGCGCCTGCTCGAACTCAACGACTACATCCGTGATGTTGGGGGCTACGACCCCTATGTCTACGAGGACATGGTTGAAGAGACGGATCTTCTATTCGATGCCATCCTCAAGGCGCTTCCCGACACCGAACAGGCGATACGAGCCGTGACTGAAGCATTCAACGACGACAGCGCCGGCAACGCAATTATCTACCACCTTCGCCTTTTGACGGCTTCCTACCTCAAGGGCAACGTCGGTGTATACGAAGGGTTCATCGTCCACGATGGCGGCGTTATTGGTTACTGCCAGGAGTGGATTGAGCGTCCCAACTGTGAAATCGACCACCTGCGGGTAGAGGTTCTGGCTAGTATCTTGCTGAAGCCCAGTGACATGGTCTTAGAGATTGCATACCTTGACCGCAGCAACGGTAGCACGGTTTCTGTGTATAAGTTCCCGGATACGAATATCGGCCGCGCCGAGGACACAATCACAATGCGGATGTCGCTTTTGTTCCGCCCAGACCACTACGACATCCTGTACCGTCCATCGCTCCCGTCCAAGGCTGTAGCTGAATCGACGCTCCTGCGGTTCCTCCCGGCCGATGCGGCCATGGCCGCCTTAGTACCTACCCCCGACCCAGCCGCGAACGTTGCTACAGTCGGCCAGCCGGCCTCGTCTGACCCATCGAACCCGCTGGCCGCACCCTATCTCCCATCAGACACTCTAGCGGCCGAAATTGTTGCACAGACATACCCTGTTCCGGTAAGATACTATGAGCGTATTGTCCACCCGCCAGGGACACCTTCGATTCGCGAGGACACACCTGACCTAACGCCTGGGTCATCCTCCCACTCGCCTGCCACAATGCCCGTCAAGGAGGAGCCCATCACCCCGGCGTATGCGTCTCCTGTCCCTCCCCACTCTGCGCCACAGCAGACGACGCTTCGTCGAGAATCTGGAGCAACAACAGACACCTCCTCGCTGGTAACGCCCACTGCCCCTGCACCGGCCGGGGCTGCACCAGCTCCATCTTCAACTGGTCGATCGCCGAACGACCTCGAAATTCATCACGTGGCGCCAATTTCCTACGGCAGTGCCGCGCAAAGTGCGGGCAGTTTTGTCAACTACCAGGGTGCCGACTTCCAGATTCTTTCCCGACTCCCCGGGATGTTTAACCGGTTCTCAGCACAGCCGGCGTCGTCGCCCTTTGGGATGAGCCAAGGTTCCTCGTGGCGTGGTGCACCTGGGCCATCGCAGGGGTTCATAAAGGGGGTCTCGCCCTTCCCTGTCTCGCCGGCTATGACATCAGCACCACCAACGAGTGGATTGGCCGATGTCCAGCATGCTGTTCCTCCGGTTTCGGCCATTCCCGCGTCCCCCGCGGCGCCGTCTGTCATCCCAGGCACACCCATGTCGGCAATTTCGTCTGGCTTGTCTGACTCCTACTCAGAGCCGGCGTTTAGTGTGGCAGGAACACCTGTGCCTTTGATGGATGCCCCGACGCCGGTACCATCAACACCAATGGCATATGGAGGCGCGGGTGGGACGGGTGGTGGCGATATTGGTGCAAACAGCAACAACAATGGTGGTGGCGGTGCCGGAAGGGCTGGGAGCAACGGTGCTATTTTCCTTCCGGAGCCGAAATCGACCCCGGTCCGCTTCACCAAATGGCACTTTAACCGGCTGCCGCACGATGCCACAGACCCTAACTCGAGTCATTTCCGCAACTCGCGTGTCAGCACGGCACACTTTGACAACCCGGATTTCCAACCGCAGGAGTACGACCCTTCTGGCGGAGGCAGCGACGCCCCTAGCCGCAATCGACGAAAGAGCAGTGTCCTTCGTGAGGACAACGAGAAGTAATTAATAGAATGTTCATAATACCCAGGAAGGAGCGAAGGAGAGGAGAACGAGGCAGACAATATGATACACGGCCGACCAAAGATTCATGCATCACGGACTACACACATTACGCATTCACGCATTCACGAGTGGATTTTTGTTTTTCTATTTCATTATAATTTTCTCTCATCTGCGGCCTTCACCATCTTTGAACAGAAACAGTCGAAGGCAGCAGAGATTTGGAAACAACAAGGACAGGGTGACAAGACGTCGCATGGGGTGTCTGCATCTACCCGATCCTATCCTACGATACACACACTTTCCCTGTTTTTCGTTTTTGTTTTTACATAATACCAAGGTTGCACTTGTTTTTGCTTTGCTTTGCTTTGCTTTTTTTGTTTTGATTTGTTCTTCTCACTTCCTCGCTCGTTTGCTCGCATTGGTTTTGGACCTGTATTTTGTTTTCTTTGTTTCTGCGGTTTAGCTGATAGGAATTTGTGTCTTGTGTGACAAGGGAAAGTAATACAAAGAAAAGGCAACCACGGTTGCAATTTTTTACCGTCCACTCTAAACCGTTTGCAATCTTGAAGACCTTTTTGTTTGCTACTCGAGTCCAACACTGGACCCAAATCAGGTCTTCTTCGTGTCGTCTGACGCCTGGTCGATGCAACCGATGAAGCGGGTCTGAATGTTGACGATGTACAATGCATCCAACGACACCAATTGGCCAAACCATCTACTCGCCAATCCCCCCTCCCCCCCCAAAAAAAAACCCACCAAAACCAACCGCCACGATCAACATCGCTTCCCTCAATTGTATCTTGAATCACTGCTCACGATATTGTCAGGCCATTGATGACTCCGAGATACCAACCACCCCAATTTGCTAATTTGGAGCCTTGAGTAGTCGAGCACTTTAGTAAATAGTGAAATGGTAAATAGCCCGCCGGTGGAACTAAACTCGAGAGGGAAAAGACGACCTCCCCTGGCTTATCGTGACCCATGTCTGTATCCCATTCTCAACGTACCTACACTTCACCTGGCTCTCACCACCAACACTTTTTCAAACCAGACACCACCAAGCCATCCCTCCACTACTGTCAGTCACCATGGGCAAGGACTACTCTTACAAGAACTCCGGCACCAACAGCCAGGTAGGTTTCAATCTCCCAACCATTTATCCTGCCATCCTCATCCTAACACAGCACACAAGGGCAACCATTACTGCAGCCGCGACTACGGCAACGGCGGTTCGACCTACACGTCTCCCAGCGGCCAGTCGTACTCGTCGGGCTACGGAAACAGTGGTAGCAGCGGCCAGTCGAGCGGCGGCAAGAAGTAGGGGGGAAATGGCCCTTCTTTTATTGTCTACCGACGTAACCGCCATCCCCACACGTCGCCAGCGTAGCTTCCATCACGCCAACAGGTAGTGAAGATGAGCTGAGCAGACATTGAGAGAGAAGCCCGGAATAGGAGAGAGCATTGATTATGTCACTGTTCTCACGATAGTTGATGGAATAGCAGAATTGAAAGCACAAGCATTTATACCCATTTATTCCTTGATTAAATAGTCCGTGTTGATGATAATTTGTGAGTGATGTAACCGAAACGCTCACTTTTTCGAGCTAGCTTCCTGCTAAGTCGGAAGTTGTGAAGCTGCATCAGGTCAAAGTGATCAAATGCAGACCAAAATTGTAAAGCCGTAGACGAAGTTGGACGGTGTCTTTTGGTATAAAAGGGAATATCGAAGACATAAGGACAATAGAGCATATTAAAGGGCGGTTGGCTGCACAAGTGCAAGAAAACGTGACACCCATATTCAAACTCTGGCTTTCTTAATTCGGACTTACAGTGTGCTGATGGTGGCTGGCCGTTAACGAGGCGGCCAGGCGGCTAATCCTACAACTGCCTCGCCAACCTCAACAGAAACACAAGCACGGCGGCTAACTGATCGTCAAGCCGCACTTTTTGTGCAACTTATCAAGCTTCGTATATCTAGGGGTAATTTCTCGTGCTTCACGAAGACAGAATTGGAATAGAACAAACAAAAAAAGTCAAGAGCGACCAACAGCCCCGGCCCGTATCGTAAGGGCGGCCCGCAAACACGGCCAGTCTTTCTTGTCTTCTTGGTCTCACCCGTCTCTCTTTAAAGACGAATCCCTCTTCCGGTTGTGTTTTTGAAAGGACAGGCCCCTTTTTTCGTGGCCATGAAACAAAGGTGTCTTTTTCTGGAAGTGGCCCTTTTTCTTTTTAGTCTTTTCTACCACTATTCATATTTGTCGCCCTGCGTTGGATCTTCTTTCTTGCTTTCCTTTCTTTTCTCCCGTTCCAAACTTCTGGCACCACCATCTGTTCAGGTACTGGATCCTCTTTTCTCCCTTGGCCGCCCCCTTCTCCGCGGCCCATCTCATTTCAAAACCATTACACCAAAAGCGAAGCATTGGACGAGAGGTCTTCATTAAACTGAATGCACGATAACACGATCCAGCATGGATGCAGAAAAGAGATCAAGAAAAGACTCGTCTTGCGCAAGACCGCGAGTCCGACTTGAGCGCTTCTGAGATTCTTGTCTTTCTTCCCTCCTTTTTTCACTTGGAGTATTTTTGGACATGGTGTGGCCGCAGGGAGAAGGCCTTCTTTGTGCGTGATACGCACGATGTGATACGTGCAGGACACAGTGATAAAGACCTCTTTGACTATAATACACCCGTAATAGCGGTGGTTGGGGAGATGGAAGACGACGGTTTTCTGTTTATGTCTCTTCCTTTCTTTCCTTCTCTTCTTGTAATACATAAGAAGCCGTATTACCCTAAGTCCTTTTCATTTTTATTTTCATTATTACTTTTAGCATTAATCAAAACCTGATGAAAATCATTTGACCTTCCATTGTCCTTAGCTTTATCACTCTCCACCTTCCACCATGCCTTGGTGGACATCTGACCGCCATGGCGACGAGAATTGGCCGTCACACATGGAGCGGCGCCATGACGGTTCGATCAAGATCAAAGCCAAGAAGCCACCCGTCACTTATATTCATCTTGTGGAAGAGGGTGTTGTTGAACGTCGATTACGCCTGAAGGGTGGCAGCATCATCAGTGGCTATAGTGGTGACCGAGAGTCCTTTTCACGCGGCACATCCTCCATCGGCTCGACATGTTCAACAGGCACGACAGGAAGATTGCCACCGACACTGTATCGCCCGCCACCTGTGCCATCACCACCTGCCCCAGCGACAGTTGTGACACTTGACTTCCCGTCCAACTCAAGATGTGACAGCAGTGAGAGTGCTATCGGCGGCAGTGACACAGAAAGTGATCACCGTAGCCGCAGCAGTGCGAGCAGCAGCACCGACAGCAGCAGTAGCCGGAGAAGATGTACCCTGGACGACTACCCAACATATAGACTAAAACGAAGCCAATCGCCAGCTTCGTCGACGGCCTCCTCCCGCTCCAGAACTTTCCCGCTCGACCTCCAATCGAATGTGTCCTCTGTCTCCATTGCTTCTACATCTTCATCAAAGTCCTCACTTCCTCATCCAAGAGAGCCTTCACCTCCTCCGAGCCCAGTCTTTCCTCGTCCACCAGCTTCTCCAATAAGTTCCGTGGCGGAATCAACAACCACTGACACGTCTACCACGTCGCCAGGTCGGTCAGTGTCAAAGCCGTCAGTTTCGGTGAACGTTGTCGCTTGTGAGCCGTCACGTTCTATCGTGGGCAGTGACGATGGAAGCAGTCAAACCTACAGCAACTACGACAGTGCATACGGTACACCATCCGTGGTCACTGCACCCGAGAAGCCCATTGCCCTCCGCCGCACATGGACACGTCCACAGCCACTACCCGTTCTGCAGCCGATCCGGACAGACTTTTCAGCGTACCAGGTCGGCTACTCACCTTATGTGCCGTACCCAGAATATGACAGTTGGGCCTCATCAGCATTCTCGCCTACCAAGTCTAGACGCAGGGTCCGCCGTGCCGACAGGACACCGCGGTCCCCGTGGGCAGTCATGCAGACTCCCCAGATGCACAAGATACCCAAGACCCCCAAAACACCAAAGACGCCACGTCTGGCAAGAACTCCGCGGGCTGTTCGCATAAAGACTCATAAGAGAGAGAAGCCGCACATCATCCAAGTTCCCCGCACACCACGTACGCCACTCAAGCCCAGGGTCCCCTTCGAGTCATCACAGCATGCACCCCAAGTCATCACAGCTTCGTCTTCCGTCGGCAGTTACCGTGGCCGCCCACCGAGTCCCACGGGCAGCTATGTGCGTACCGAAAGCGGGTCTCGTGAGCGTCGGCGACAACGTCGTGCAGCTCTTGCTGCTCGCAAGGCCAAGGCATCTGCTGCTGTCATGGCCATGGAAGCATCAGAGGCGAATCAGTCGGTCCCCAGACGCCCGCCACCACAAATTGTCATCAGCAACAGTGGAAGTAAAAGTGGCAGCAGCAGCATTAGCAGCCGACGCAGTCATCGCACACTGACACCCGTGCGCGTCGTGGCACCTCAACTTCCGCAGGTCCGCAGACGCAAGAGTGCACTTGCCCTCTCCCGTCACCGCACAGAGCCCATTCGCTCGCCTATTGTCGATGTCCACCACCCCTTGCGGACACCACGTCGGAAGTCGGCGACTGCCGGCTTGGAAAAGGATCCGCGTGTGATCCGTGCCGACGAGCCAACCTGGAGTGACTACCTCAAAGATCGAGATGGAGTGGTTGAGACACGGGCAGGTCGTCCTTCTGTGCGTGGTCGGCCGAGCGAGGCTCGCCGGGGTCTGAAGGCGACTACTAAGAGCGGGCCGTCTCTCTTTGGTGGCTACTATGAGTCGGAAGCACCCCGAAGATCATCGACTCCCACAGCCCGCTCAATGCGCCCGGTAGATGATATTCTGGCGTTTCTGCAGCCTCAGGAGAGTAGAAATGGCCACGATATGCCGAGACCGAGACGGACGGCCGCAAGCATGGCCCCGCGGATGGCAGCGGCTCGGCGGGAGGCTTCAAGATGGAGTGAGCCGGTGACAGAGTCAAAATCAGAGTCAAGATCAAGGTCGAGCTCGCAACCGAGGATGTAAAATATGTGCAGGACCGTCGTTTTCGTTCGTTTGAATTTCTGCTGCGTTTTGTTTGTTTTCTTTCTTTTTATCCAATTGCCTTCATAGACCAATGGAATCCATTTCTCGTATTGCCACCACTGTACTCCCCTCGATTTGTGTCACCGGTTCGTCCAGTGGTGAGGTGCATTCGTTCCGTCCGCGTTGGCGATCCAATTGCAAGTCCCCTAGCATCATGGCTCAGCTGTTTGCAGCTTTTGTGTTGTTTGAAGTGGAGTGAGTTGAGAGGACCGCTTTGGTACCTGAGGGACCTGACTGCAGCGCTCTTGCCCCGCTTTTCTTGTCTTGCGATGGCGTAACCCGGTCTCGGCACAGCGGGGTGGAGCACACTTAGTCACGCGACCCCTGCGCTAGAGTCCATTTCAGTGGTTCGCTCCTCCCATCAGATAACAATGTCACAACACACCTTCTGGGACCTCCAAAAACAGCTGCGGTAGCGGCGGGCCCGCAGCTCTAATTCTCGTGTGGGCAGGCGCGTCTTTACGTCCCACTAGCCCCTCCCCGCTCAACAAAGCACGTTCTTTCCCACTCCGTGTGTTGAAGAACGCGTCAAGGAAGGCGCATCCGGGCTGCCCGTTGCACTTTTTACTTTGTTTCGCTTCTTCTTGCGAATTCTCTGTTGTTACTTTGTTTTTCTTTTCTCCTCTTACATCACCAGCCAACACCCCTGCTTTGCACCTTGCATGCAGACACGGTGGGACGGCCCATCACTTTTTTTTCTTGTCCTCCTCACCAAGACATATCTTTGCATCGCATCGTGGCGCATTGAGACCTGTCATCTCGATTATCTCGTCATTTTTCTGGTTTTTTATATATTAACAGCTTTTTTTCGCGATCGCCAACTTGTCTCCGGTCACGGCCGGATGACATTGTTTTCATCATCTATTTTTCTTCCCTTGACCTCTTCCCTCCCCCGCCTCCACCATGTCCGACGAACCTTCCCTCCCCCGGATGCCTCCTTCCCGGGCCGCCGACGCCATCTTTGGTCCGAATCGCAAACGCGGCCGCTTCTTTGATGCCAACGGCAATGCCAGCGGCAGTGGTAGCGGACCACACCACTTGTCGGCCCACCAGCTGCTTATGAACAACTCTAGTGATCCAGCTGTGTTCTCAAGCGACGACGACCCGGCCCTCGACAACTATGCCCTGCCCGACCCGAATGGCTCCGGTGTTGGCGGATCTCGCGTCCGCAAGAAGAAGCGCTATGTCGGCGCCTGGTTTGCCCAGCACCCGGCCTCGACCGACTCGACGTTTGATGAAGACCCGTCCCTGCCCGAACAGCGCGCACGAGGCGACCGAGACCAAGACGAGGAGCAGCAGGAACCACATACCATGACGCTTCTCCTGCTGTCGTCACCCGTTCGGCCACGGCCGTCTAAGAAGCGGCGTACGTTTGAACGGCAATTTGACAGCGGCGTGTGGATGGGCAAGGAGGGCATTGCCGAGGGCGACGAGGGAGAGGGGCAGGAGGACATGCTCGAGGTGGCCATGGCCGAGTCGCCGCCGCCGCCCTCGCAGTCGTCCACATCGTCCCAGCTATCGTTGGCTCCTCCGCCTACAGCACCCTTCCATGCCGACTTCCCTCCTCCGCCACCACGCCAACGCCGGGTTTTCCAGCGTGTGCCCAGTCTAGCTGTGAACAGTGCCGAGGAGAAGGCCCGGAAAATCGTCCAGGATTGTATCGAAGCCGGCGACGACAAGATTTCCTTGATTGGCCTCGGCCTGACGGCACTATCCAATGCCACGGTGGAACCGCTCTCGGGTCTCGTGCCCATCCCCATCGTCACTGAGGACGTCGCCTTTGAGCAGCGTGACCCCAAACTTCAGCTGTTCTTGTCAAGCAACAACCTCATGCGTCTTCCCGGCGCCTTGTTTCGGCTTCAGCACCTCACCGTCCTCAGTCTGCGCGGCAACGGCCTGACTGAGCTGCCGCCATCCATTGGCCAACTCCGCAACCTCAAGTCGCTCAACCTCTCCCTCAACAAGCTGCAGTCGCTGCCTGCCGAACTGCTGCCGCTCATCCGGACATACGGTCAGGGCGGTCGGCTCACCGAGCTGCTCGTCCACCCGAACCCGTACTTTTCGCCAGAAGCCGAACACGGTGAGGAGGAGATTTCAAGACCGACCCGCCACATCGGTGACCGGCCCACACGTGTGGCCCGCTCACCTGTCCACTACATGGATAGCTGGGGCAAGACCTGGTCGTCCTTCACCCTCGAGCCAGCCGCTCTGGGCGCTTGCAATTTGATACCAACCGAGGATTTGACAACGGCATCAAGCCCGCCCACCGATAATACTGCTGCCGCCACGTCCCGTGTGCCGACATTGGTCTCTCTGGCGATGGCGGCCTGCTACCGCACACCTCAGCTCCCACAACTGGCTGATCTTCTGCCACCGGAAGCGCCGCCGCGTCTGGCCCGGCAGCTTGGCAAAGCTCAGGCACTGCGTGAGAGCGGTGGAAGTACTTGTTCGAAATGCTCACACGGCCAGTCTCCACCAAAACCGATGGTGGCGCCCATGACCGCGTGGCTCGAGTGGTGGGAGTTCGGCAAGCCCGATGTGAACGTGACGTATTCTCAAGCTGCACCTTGGTCAGCAGGAAGACAGGATACGAGCGGTGGTGCGCCACAACCCGTGCCTCTTCGAGAGAACGAGATTGAGGTACTGCCTTTCATGTGGCGCGGCTGCTCATGGGGATGTGTGCCGCGAGTCGAAGAGGTGAAAGATGTGAGAGAGGACGTAGAGGAGTGAGAGAGCATGGCCAGCAATGGCAGGAGACAAAAAAAGAAATGAGAAAGAACAGCACGTTTGGTTCTTATACTCTCAGGGGATGTCTCATGTTATTTATCTGTATTCTTTTTCAGCACTTTGTATATTCTTTGTTTTCTTTTTTGTTTCTCTGTATATTCGTACCAATGTACATTTTTCAGAAGGGGGCATGATGTTTCGCCCCCTGACACTATGTTTACTTTGTTTTTGTTGGTATGATCTGCGATACAATGTCCTACGGTCCACAGCACGGTGTGTGGGTGTATGGTGGTGCTCAAGGTAATGATGGAATGCGCCCCAAAGAGTGCGCCTTGAGTTTGCTGCCCACGTGCTCTCTCTTTTCTTATTTGTATTTTTTACATGGTTTCTGCCTACTGCCCGTCTTCTCACCTCAGAAAATGATCGACGGACGTGGCGACCACCTACTTGATATGAGAAATGAAGCAAACAAAAATCATCAGCGGTTTGCAGTTGTCTGCGGACTTCTGGGCAGCTAGTTTCGTCTGCCTGGACGCCTTTTTTCAACTATTACGCACGCTCACCCAACAATTGGGCATCAGTAGTTCTCGGAGTTGAAAAGAAAAAGTCCTGTCATGTTTTGTTTTCCCAGGGCGGGCATGGACCACTTCTTTTCTGGCCTTGTTGAGTTGATTTACCTCTTCCGTGTCGCCTACAACCCCTGGACACCCATCTGTTTATCTAGTCTACACTCCCTATGGCAAAAGTCCCGCCTCGCCTCGCCTCGTTTTTCTATACAGCCTATAGCCTTGTCTCCCTCTTCGCTCTCTCCTTTGCTTTGGCATATGCAACGGTACTCAACACAGAGAAATGTCAGTTTTTAACTGTCCTTTGGTTCATTTCCTTTTGTCGTAGTCGTGATTAGACGAGTCAGCCAACTGGTCTCTTCCATGCGGCCTGATCGAACAGTGATTGGCCTCCATAGACCAAGCCCAGCATGCCAAAGTCGAAAACGCAACATGGTTTTGCGAGGCCACACTTCTGTACCCGCCTGTCTGAACATTGAGGCGTGGGTGCCTGTGGCAATGGGCCTCTGCATCGCGTGGAACCCCACTCCACTGAAGGGATGGCTTGGGTTTACCTGGATCACTCTTGTTCGACACGCACACACACCAGTGCATTGCTGTCTGGGACCCCTCCTAGAAGATGCTAGGGAATCGCACTTGGCACATACACGCAACCACAACAGTGGGCTGCCTCTCAGGAGCCCGCAATGACCCCGATCTCATCTCTTCAAAACGAGCCTATGGCTATCGTCACTTCCGACATCATTTCAAAATTTCTCTCTTGCTCTTTCTTTGGTCCCTCTTCGTAAACCAACGGTTTTACGTTTCTCTGCCAGCCTTTCAAGGCCCAAACTGCTGTCTGCTTGCCCGAGGACGCCAGGTTGATACCAGAGGCTGAGGGGATACATGATGTGTGTCTTGGTCATGTTGTCTCATTTTGTAGCCCCAACTATTCTCTCAGCCTTGCGAACACGAGGTTGCGTTGCAGGGTGAAGGGGGAAGCTGGAGGAGCTTTGAGAAGGGGTAAAGAGAGGCAGGGAAGCAAGAAGTAGAAAAAATAAAAGTGAGGGGGGAGGAATTGAAAATTGAAAAGAAGAAAATTGAAAGAAGAAAAGAAGACAAGAAGAAAAGAAGAAAAAGGGGAAAAGTGTCCAGCCTTTTCCTTTTGCTGTCAGTGATTGGCGGGACAAGACAGGCCTCCCCTGTCAACGGCGAACGGTTGGGCAGCCAGGCTTTATTCAACACAGGGTTAAACAGTGGACAAGGCCTGACTGGAGGATGCTTGCCGATCATAAACCACTCTTATTTGCAATGTTAAGATTTTTTCTTCATGAAGGAAACGCAGTTTCAATACTCCAATACTCCATTCCGAGTCGGCTATCTCTTTCAACAATTGCTCTTTGTTTCCTTCATTTCACTCTGAGCTCCAAAAATCAAACATGACGCCTAGTTACAAGGCGACAGCGCTTACCACCCCCTCTCCCCCCCTCCCATCAAAAAAGTCTCTCTGACTGCCAACATTATGTCGTAAATAAAATCGTCTCTTGCAGTGCGTGTTAAGAGGTTGTTAGTGGGGCGAACGGCAGATGACGTTAGTTTGCCCACTGAAAGGGTAAGAGCGGGTCTCCCCAGCGCATCTTTTGAGGAAGTGGGTCGTTAGGGGCGGCCCATGCCATTTAAATTTCGATTTTTAGGGGTCTTTCCCTGACTGTCCGTAGCAGCAAAAGCCAGTTCCAACATCAAACAAACATCAAACCACACTCGTCAAGACAGAATGCCACACCACAACGCCCGCCCGCCAGGGCCACAACACCAAAACCACAACCAGTGCCGCAACAACAGAAGAAGGCGGGCACGGCGCCAAAGATACCGTGTGGTTCAGCAGGCACAGCCGCCGAGACCCCCTCCACCATCTAGCCCTTCGCCGCCGCCCTGGAGCTTGAGCTACGTTGATGTTGATGAGGATTTCGACAACTTCCCGTATCTTGACCTCGAAGAGGCATTCGAGCCATGGTGGCGTGCGGTCAGGACATACCTGCACTGCAACCCGTTTCTTCGTTACGCAGACCTGGATACGTCCAACATGACGTACGATGAAGCAAAGATGGAAATTTGTGGCATCCCGCCGCAAGACACCTCTGGCCCGCAGCCTCCCTACCCACCTGAGTGAAAGGGCCCTGACTATGAGTCGGATCGGAGAGAGGCTAGAGACAAGTTTCACCGTTGGCACAACCTTCAAATGGTGTACTTGGAGAGCCGGATGATATTTAACCAGCGAGAAGAACTGTTTCACGATGCGAACTACAAGCTTACGCTTCTCCTACATTTCACTGTCCGTTACCACTTTCGTTACGAGCCAGAAGACAATAATAAGGTCAAACTGTCAAAGCTTGTTCAACAATTCAGGGATGGGTACCAACCAGGCTTTCATGACACCAACTACCAGTTCCCAGAGGTCAAGTCCAAATTTGACATGTATTCCCTACACGTGCTCCATTCTCC
Source organism: Ophiostoma sp. CBS 140.51 (assembly GCA_029298735.1). NCBI lineage: Eukaryota > Fungi > Ascomycota > Sordariomycetes > Ophiostomatales > Ophiostomataceae > Ophiostoma > Ophiostoma sp. CBS 140.51. The sequence goes on from JANSLP010000126.1 coordinate 26,816, forward strand.
AAGAGATTTTCAACCCTGGTGGCGATCTTTAAGATTTTGTTTATCAAATGAGCGGCATTGGAGATTTCTCGACCCCGAGAGATCGACCCTCACTGAAGACGAAGCGCGGCAATCTTTCGTCAGTGAATCGGTGCCAATGGGCTTTCCCGAGGAGGAGCCACCCTGCCCTTACCCTGGAGGCAGGCCTGAAGAAGAAGACTATCCCTGGAATAGTCTTAGTTCTGACAAAGATAGCAGCCATTACTTCGCCTACGCTTGCATTTACCATAAAAGAGACAGCAACACTTACGTAAGATGTCCGGGTCCGAGATTAATAAATACGACCGCCTCTCGCCTTGACTACGACACTTGGTTGAGGAAAAGATACCTTTGGGTTATGCGCAGGGATATTTACACGGATGCATTGGGGAAGTTTGAAAAGGCCCGTCTAATGCACACATGTGTTTTTGCACAAGCATTGGACCAAACGTCCTCATTTTGTTTGAGCCAGAGGATCCTCTCAAGGTGAAAATCGCAAAGCTCATCAACCATTTCAAGCGCGTTCCTGAAAGGTTGCCCCTGTTGACATGGGGCGGTGAACAGGAACGGGGCCAAGCAGAGGGACAATAACCAGTGCAGAGGGGGGCAGCAGAGATGTGCACAAAATAGGGCAATAATCAAACCAATAGTCAGTGGACAATGGAGGCAGTTGTTTTAGTGATGAGTCCATAGCTTGTACGTGAGTCTGCTGCTCCCAAATATGAAGCTTCCTCGAATGGTCTCTTCGTCCCAACGTATAAAGCTACCGTGCAGAAGACAGCTGAGGACAAACCTAGTTCTGCACGTTGATGCTCAGAAAGCCCTGATTGCGATTATGTACGTTCTAGAAGAAGTAAAATTTCCCCCCAGATCGCGTAGAGTGTCTGCAAGGGCAAGGAGATAAAATAAATGTTGGAACCGTTAGCGTTGGCAGGTCTTGGGTTGTAAAAGTACAGTGCATGTTGTACATAAACCCACGTATGGAGGCAATGGGAGTTAATTCTCGTATTTCCTTCTCTCACCGTTCCTTGCGGTTGTCCCTTTCATTCCTTTTTTTTTCCTGTCTGCAGCTAATCATTGTTTCACTTTTTGTCGCCTATTTTCCCCTTACCGTCGAGCTGCACGAAAAACAGTAGTCAGACGTACGCCTTCATGTTCGAAGTCAAGGAGTGGAGTGGAGAATATTGAGCACCGGACCACAAAATGAGATTACCGGTTCCTCTGTCTGTGCCTTGCTTGCTTTCTTTCTTTTGGACCGTATTACCCTTATCACGGCTCGTATGGTATGCCGTGCTTGCTGTGGGTGTGAAAAGTAAAATAAGGGCAGATGATGAGAAGGAAAGGATAGGGTGGGGAAAGAAAAAAGACAAAAAAGAGAAAGAGAAAGTAGGGTAAAGGCAAGAGATGAAAGAGAAAAGGAAGGCGACGTCACATGGCTTTGAACAATTGCTGCTGAGAAGAAAAATACGTTTTCTAATATTGATATTTCCAACAGGGTGTGGGGCGTATTTTTAGATGCAAATGTTGACGTGCTCAATCTTTCAAGAATGTACTGCCGGTTCGTGGAGTGTCAATATGTCGTAACCAATGGAGCTTACAGGGGATCCCTGGATCCTGGACTTGAATTTTGCTCGGCGCACGATCAAGTCAGGCGTGCCATGGTACATCTGACCGGGCGTAATGGACCGGAATTGTCGTTATCTCGATGACAGACAACATCAAACAACAGCTTCTTACAGCACTTTTAGATATATCGTACCTTACGGAGTACCTTAATGCAGCATTACCTATTGACGCCTAGATCAGCTGGCTTCATAGCCTCGATTATCGTAGCTTTTTCATGTCGTGCATCTCCCCTGTGTTGTTTTCTTTGTCCGCCCGCCTGTTGTCTTCTTCCTGGAGGTTGCTTGAGACAAACTATTTGTTGAAGATACATATGACAATGCGATAGTGCTCGGTATATTCCCGGTTTGACACGTTCAGCGCGTAAGGACCGGGTGAAACACAACCTTCAGGGCGTGGAAGCTGTAAAGGAGAAGAGTACGGCGATTAAGTAAAATGGTGGACGACAAAAGACGATTTTGTCGGAAATAAAAAAGGGTGTGACTGAAAAGGTTGAAGAAAATGCTAAGCCCTGAAACAAAATCAGGCCCTGCCTACATCATATGATATACGAGAGAATGAAGGCACACGGCCAGAGAGGAGGGAGAAGCTGAACGAGTCCTATGAGAGGGGAATGCAGGCCGCAATAGAGGTCGCATGGTAGACCACACCGTATGTAGGCATAATTCAGTTGCTCTTTCCCCACCTTCCGAGTCTTCTGTCTGTTGGTCGCTCCATCTCTCAGTTGTTTTGTTTCATCTTGTCTCGTTCTCGCCCACCAGTCTGCTCTTGGCTGTTTTTCACAGACAAAAAATACCTCATAAGGATGAGTCGAAAGTAAGAAATACAGAAGGCCGGTGCTACACACAACACACGCGCATACATTAATGATGTATGAGGGAGGCGCCCAAATGGACCACGCTTCTTGTTAAGAGAAAAAACACGGCGATGATCGCACAGACTAGCCTGAATGCGTTCTGCAAAAATGCCATCTTTTTTTTGCCCGGTGAAAGCCAAATATCATTTTTCTTTTCAAAATATTGGCCCCTGGACCGACGACCTTTGCTTTCCTCGTTCTTAATGTTTTTGTCGACCACATATGTGACTTTTCCTCTTATCATCATCCCTTTTTCCGTTTCCTATTTTTCTGCTTCTTCCCCTCCAAGTCCATCTCCTCAGCTGAAAAAGTTTCATACTACCTCGCAGCCGTGGCTACCCTAAAATACCTAAAATTGTTCTCTCTTGGGGCCTTTTCTCTAAAATGCTACCACGACCATACATGCGGTTTACCCAACGAACCTGGTCAGACAGTGCCAAATCCCGCGAGCTGAAATGGCGAAGCGAGCTGCAGGGTAAGAAGCAATCGATCTTCCAAAATATGCTCTTCCCATCCAAGGAGGATCTATGCTGTGAATATGGCAACAGCAACGGGCTGAGACGTAAACATGGAGCAGAGCCCAAATGGTGGGTTGGATGGGGTGGGAGATAAACCGCCTGCGACGTAACCGTTCGTTCTTTTCTTTGCTCAAAAGTCTAGACCCGATCTCCCTAAGCCAGGAGGAAAAGCATATGAATTTCTGCATCCCCCAACTTCTTCAATTTCGCTTTCTCTTTTCTCAATGACGCCCCATATCGCCCTGTGTCATTTCTGGCTCCTTCGAACACCTGGAAGGCTACTGTTTTGTCCCCAAAAGCGGTTCGCACCATAAAAAATACACTGCTGCCCGCTCCCCAACACGCCCTGAGTACAGTCCCATACCCTCCTCGACGCCTTTTTGCTTCCTTTCTTTGTTCTTTGTTTTTCATCCTTGCACTGCCTAAACAACAATGGGGCGAGCGACTTGGTCCACTGTTGACGTCAGGGGCACTCCCTTCCCCTCCATGGCCACAGCAACTCATTCAACCCCCTCATTGTACTCAGCATGCTCTGTTCCGACCTGCTAGCAGCACATTGTTGCCACCAAGAAGATGTCCCGATTTGCATCTGTCCGGCTCAAGCTCCGCCTCGTCCAACAGGAGCCTTCCCAACCACTCAACAGGCAACGCCCTCGAGCACCAGCACAAGCTGGAGGTGAAATGTTGGACCATCTCGGTCTTCGTGGATAGTTACCACCTCCGTATCGTGGGCATCTGCATTTTGAGCCGCCCAGCAAACAACCTTGCCACAGCCACGACTACCGTCAGCCTTTCTGCTTGATGCCTCCCTTTTCTTCTACTTTCACGGTACCTCTATCCAAATTCTTCGGCAGGTATCGGTCGGAAACCCACTTCAAGGCCAACTCACCCAATCCTAACGAAGTCTGCGATGAACAACCTTGTCGACATGCCGTGATGGTCACAAGCCCCGCCCCTTGGTCCTGATGTTCTCCTTCCTCTTGGCCCACTCCGGCCCACTCTATCACTGTATGGCCCTCGGACGGAGCACGCCCCATTCCAACACCACCATCGTTGCCTCTTCCCTCGCTCTGCCGCTTTGATTGCTGACTTTTTTCTTGTGCCTGCAGGTACTAGCTCATACACACCCCGAATCTTTCAAGCATTAGCTCGTCTCCAAACTTAAACGATCGAAGACCTATCAGTCTCGAGGCGAGCTTTCACCGTCGTTCTCCCATGCTCCACCTTACCACTTGCTATTCCGACGCCGCCAGGCAGCAAGCGCCTTCAACCTTCTCGCAGACGGACACACAATGGTTGGAGAGAAACGACGAGGATCTTCATGCACGGGCACAAGGCACAGATGCGTCGTTGGGGCGGTGGCCGCCTTATGCTGTCCGCCTAGCATTGTTCCCAACGAGAAGTGTTGCCCCTTTTTTGAACGATGACTCCTAATGCCCTCTCTGCCGTACTTAAAGTCGAACTCGCGCCCTCTCCAATCTTTCTTATTGTTTCCTTTTTCTCTCCCTTTTCCTCCATCCAACACCAGAGCCCACGTACCATCTCGGTAGTACACATCATCAACAATCACTCACACACAATCTTGCCAAAGCACACACTTGCTTAGCATATCAGCAAGTAAGTACAAGCCTTGATATGTCCCTTGACTCTTCAGGTTGTTGCGTCACCATCACAATCCATTCCGACACCCACCGATGCCATCTAAGACGACGTGTCGAGAGACGGGCATGCATCTTCCATGTCCCGTCCACCTGGATGGACACCCGCTTGGGTCGTCGGCGATGCTTCTTTGCTTGGGGGTCTCCATCGTCATGACATACCATGATGGCATCAGAGCATCTTGCTCAAAACCTCTATTCTTGAGTTTGATATGGAGAGAAGACACCGACGCTAACATCAGTTGGAATCCAAAATAGACCAAATACCGCGGTCGTACGCATTCGCAGACGGAATGTCGAAGAAAAATACGCCGAGTCTGTCATCCGGCGGTTCAGGCTCAAGCCGCAACACCGCCCCTTCCACGGCCCCTTCGTTGGGTCCGGAAGAGAATCTGCAGGACCATGCTACCTTGCAGCATCTCCAACAATTTCCAAGCCTCACTTCCGACGCATTGGACCAGGAACAGATAAATATCGCCGCCATGCACTTGGCACATACCGATCAGAACCCAGACCCCCAATGCGGTCTTTGCCTTATCGAATACAACGAGTCGGCCTTTTACAAGCCGTAAGTCTCCTCTACATTTAATTAGACATCTTCCCTTTCTTCAAGTGGGCTAGGGTGGGTTGGGATGGACGGGAGAGCAGGTGATAGAATCATCAGGGGATGATTGAGAAATAACTCCTCAATGAGGGATGCAAGAATCATGTGCTCGATGCTCGACCAAAGGAACTCATACAACTTACCTTCCTTGTCAACTTCTTTGACAAACTTATGGACAGAAACTATGGACTCAAGTTAGCTAACAATTTTTTTTGGATTACAGTTTCAGAACGGACAAGCACGGACGTACTGAACAGAACTCCAAAGTCACCGGGAAAAAGCCATCCAAGTCTCAAAAGCCTCGTCGCCAAGAATCAGATGGCGACATAAATCTCGGTTCTGCTCACGATGTCGACGACTACCCAAATGCCCTTCACGATGAGCTCTTGCGAGTGGGCCACTATCGTGAAGGAGAGCGATGGTCGGCTTTCTGTGCCGTCGGTACCAACTTTTCGGTAGATCGGCGTAGTCAACTGGGACAGCTGCCACCGCGCCTACTTTCCAGCCACGTTCTCAGCGACCATGCAGAGTCCCATCATTTGTCGTCCGGCTCCGTTCCCCACTCGGCCGGTCACAGTGCGCCCACCGGACACCAAACATCCGGCCCTGAGATGTATCCTGGCCATGAGACGTCCTCTGGCCATGAAATGTCCTCTGGTCACGACATTCCATATGGCCATGAGATGGCGTCTGGTTATGAGATGACGTCTGGCTATGAGATGACGTCTGGCTATGAGATGACGTCTGGCTATGAGATGACGTCTGGCCCGGAACTGTCTGGCCATCAGCTGTCTGGCCATCAGCTGTCTGGCGACGAGCAGTCTGCTACCGGAGTGTATGATGACTGGCCATCCCACCAAGAGGCTTCCGGCCTTCATTCATCTGGCCATCACACAGCCGGACATCATCAGCCCAGAAACAGCTCATCAAAGCGTCATCCATCTGGCCACCGTCGTTCAGGTCATCGGGCTGGGACCGGTCGTCGTTCATGAGGCTCTCTCCCGACCCACACTTGCCACCACCATGTATTACACTAAACGCGGCTCGAGCCTAATTTAGCGGGCGACGGGACCGGCACTTGGCGTTTTTGTGGGGTAGATCGTTCAGTCCTTGAACACAGACCTGGTTCCTGGATCGGCACTGCCTCATGAAACGTCAATCTCCGTGACCTGACTAAGTTGGAAAACGTGGCAAATGAGGAAAACGAAGGGACCTTACCATTTCTCTACACCAGGCACGCCAGTTCGTCACTATTCTTTTTTCTTCTTGTGCGCTTTCTTTGAAGCTTTTTTCTTTTTCTTTTTTAACCATTGCTTATTCTCTCTGCACCTTCTTGCATTTTCTCGTCATTTCCCCAGTTTTGATCTGTGTTTGATTCGATTCTCACTCCACTCCTGGCTGTATGGAGTTTGCAAAGACATCCGTGGGTACTCAAAGGCGTTGAGCATATTTCGTGTGCCTTTTCATCTTTGTTTACCGACGGGTTCGCCTGTCGTCAAAGTATGCTTGCAGCAATTTCTTTGCTGTAAGCATTGTATGGAGGAAAAGATGGATGTTGGAGAAAAAATGACAGTCTCGAGTTGTCCTTTTACAGAAACTTCATACATTTTCTCCGGCGGCAAAGATGGGGAGGGAGACTTGGGACATGGCGGTCTATTTGAATGAGCCATGCAATCGAGCTACCCCTCGTCAAAATTCCGCTCGAGAGGGATTTACAAGACATCTTTGCGTGGCTGATATCTGCAGGTAGCCTTCCTGCGTTCCAACCTTTAAGGGCATTGGCCGCTCTCCAGTCTTTTGCATTATCCTAACATTTAGTTTACCGTTTCATTTCTGTTGTTATCCCCCGGCATATCCTGGTGTCTTTAGTTAGTCCTCAAACTGTTTCATGCAAAAGAGAATAAGAAAAAAAATTGTCAAAAAAAAAAAAAGATAGAAGAGAAAACCCTTTTCGGTCCATCCTGCACCATTGTGGAGTAAGGAAAAGTGCACCGCCAAGAACTCTCTCCCATCTTGCCCATGATTTTCTTTTCCCTTTCTTACCTTTTACTTCTTACCATTTACTGTTTTCTTTTCTCAATTTCTGGCCCAAATTTTTAGATACTTACAATCAAATACTTTGCTGGCTAATGTGTAGTTCTTTCCGATGAAACTCATTTCTCGCCGCGTGCAGTCGTTTGTTCTTTGATACAAATGCATCGATGCCCGAGAGCCCAATCTCGTCCGCTGCTGCACATGGACATATTATTGGCAGTCCTGCTTTTGTCTGCAGGAGGCTAGCCAATGGTGGAAAAAGCGAAAAAAAAAAGCGTTCCGGATAAGTGTCGGCTTCGGTAGAGGGTATGTGGGTGGAAGGATGAAAAGGGAGCAGAGTGAGTACCTTTTGTGATGATGTTTGGAAATTTCGAGAAGAATAAAAGGTAATATGCTCCGTCAGCATTCTCACCACCTTCTTTTTAACGGCTATTGTTGGCCGCCATTTTGTGCTTGCATTTGTTGGCTCCTTCGCAATCTTTGTGTCCGAGACTCCCTAGCAGCCCGGGGCGAGTGAGCGGGTATCCGAGTGGTCTCAATTGCCGGAGTTAGGATTTGAAGGGAGCTCGTAAACTGATGACCGCTTCATCTCTGTGTGTGGCACAAAAGGCCCTTCGTTGCAGATTTGTTGAGCATTTCCTGGATATCCGTTGGATGTTCGTTCTCGTCTGACTTGCCACACAATAGCTGCGCCTAGTGTGATTTGTAGCTTTGTGTCTAGTTGAAAGAGATTCGTGTGGGTTACTTCGTCCAGGTGTCCTTTTTCATCCTTCCGTTCTGGGTTTCGCAGCATAGGTTCGTCTGTCCCTTTTTGCCGTGCATCTCATCGATACACTTTCGTGATTTTCTTCTCTTGGTTCGAGACCAGAGTGCCCATGAGAAAGTGATTTACCGCGACGAATTCCGTCGGAAGGCGCACCGCTTTGTTGTCGAAATGTAGTCCATAGGCTGCGTGATCTGTGTAACTGTCGGCCAGAATGTGATGTTTCTAAGCATGTCTGGTGATAGCGGGCGGGTAAGGGATGAGCCGAAAAGTGCCGAAAAGGTTTTGAAAAGGGAAGAATCGAAGGAGAGCGGGATGGGGGTAGGGAAGGAGCAAAGCATGAAAAATACATGACGGTCCAGAGGAAAGAAAAAAGAGAGAGAAAAGTAACAAGACATGAAGTGATCAAGAAGTTTTAGTCAGGAGAAAAAACCTGTTATCATGAGAGACGCCTGGAATCTCTTATGACATCAGGGCAAGGGTGCAAAAAGAACACACAGGAGGAAAGGCCTGTTTTACCAGACTTGTTTTCTGCTACCAATGCACGTACAACATGGATACGCCCCACTCTCCGGATCGAGCCGCCCGCTCCAGGGTGTGAGTACCTGAATTGAACTTGGCTTGCCTGTATGGTTTTCATTATTTTTGAGCATGAGCAATGACGAAAAGAATAATAACAATGAAAGCCACAACGAAGCAAGATGGCACAAAAAGAAAAGTAAACAATTACCGTGCTGATATTATCACATTCGTAACTCTGCGTCTTCATGGGAGACAGAAATATTAGTCAAAAGGAAACAAAAAACCCCTATCTGAGTCATTTTCTATGCCTGGCTGTTGGGGGTCTTGGTGAGGGAAATGAGTGGCCTTCGTGGCGGGAGTGTGGCGGAGCGGCAGAGGGCTCGAAAACTTCAACGCTTTCCGGCGCAGCCCTCTCGCCCAGGCCGAGAATCGGGCTCTCCGATAGTTACAGCCAGTACTGCAATTATGCCGTATGAAAGTAGGGGAAAGGAACGATAATAGAATACTTTCGAAGAAAACGGTGTGCCTCAGCTGCGACAATGACTGTTTTTAGCTGTACGGAGTAAGCTGAAAAGGTTCTTTCCGGCAAATCATATGGCTGGTTGCAGTCCTTGGTGATCCGGCGATGACCCCCGAGATGGATAGTTCGGTGTCATTTACTCGTAAGTGTGGCCGTCATAAGCGAGAATGGATAGAAAGAAGTCACCGGTGTAGATGTTTATGGCTGAAAGAAGATCGTATTCGAAATGGGCATAAAACGAATTAAATGAAAAGCTCGGGCTCCACAAATGAGATGAGAGTGTCCCATCGCAGATGGCTCTCGAAAGCCTGTCAGGGGCAATGTTGATTCGAGACGAGAATAAATAAAGTTGAAAAGGAGGTGGGGATCGACTGCATTTTATACAACAGTGGCAATGCTTACCAATGTTACCTGTTGAATTTTGCGTCAGTCAACCTACGAAGTGCCAGTATCATATATCCAAGAGGACGTCATTCAACAACCTGTTTTTTTTTTCTGAGGTGATGATGAAGGTGCTCAAGGTAGTTGCCTACACTCATTCACTCAACTCCTTCGAGCAAACGTGAAAACCAGCTTGCGTGTACAGCACACATTCCCTACGTCTGCCTTTTTTTATCTTCATTTCTTTTTTCTTTCTTTTTTTTAATATATTTCTTTTGTTTATGTTTTAGTGGCGCCTCGCCCTACTTTGAGACTCTATTTCTATCCAAAGATCCACGACGAGGCTGCATTTAGCACCAGGATACGAAAATCACTCCACACGTGCCTTGTGCCTTTTTTAACCACTTGACTGGTAAGAAGGTCGCGAGATTGTTGGATTCCAAGAAGGATATGTCTGATGTTTGGGGCAATCCTCTCCATGAAGATGTCGCCCAATGCAGGACTTACAGTGGGCAGTAATTACCACTGCATGAAACAAAACGATGGGTGATCGCACAGGTGATAGCTTCAAGATTGATCATTCACAGGTGGCAGCCACAGCTAATTGAATTAGAATCCCCATGACCACAGAAAAGTAATGTCTGCCAAAAATATACGAATAATAGAGACGAATACGTTGTACGTTGGTAGGAGATCGCCTGGCCCTTTTGGTATTGCAAAAAAAAGCACTTTTGACTGGTCAGAGATGGCAGTCCGGATGCAAGTAACGTCGGTTCAGGATGTGCTTGCCCCCCCTCTCTCCTCCTCCATCGCCCCTTTCCATACCCGCAAGACATAAGCACTACGAAGTACTGCCACTTCAAATGTACTCGCCCCATACTTAGTACGCCCGTTTTTTTCTCAGGGTGGCCTTCCGTTTTCTCAATGCACTCCGTTTTTCAATCATAACCTACCGTTTTTCTTTCCCCAAGGCCCCTGCTCCTTACCCACCTCGATGGACGTCAACCGGATACAAAGAGCTCGTAAATGCCTTTCCACCATTCCGCGCCATGTATACGCCTTCTCGCCCCCCCTGTCCCACCACTTCGGTAGAGGCTCATCAGCTCGATGCCTTTCGCCAACGCCAACGAGTCACATATGCCCTGTCAAGCGGTGTGTCTCGCACTGGACGCCTTATGGACGCCTTTTTTACCATTTTCTGCCTATAATATGTCATCCTTTTCCCGTTTTAGACCCTCCCAGCTGTTCTCGTGATGAGTGTGGCCCTTGTTGTATCCTGACGGGTCATACTCGGGCGCCTTATTGTGCAAAGACAACGAGATTGCCGATGGCCGGCTGTGTGTGGATGTACATGTACTGTATGGACATGCCTTTTCTGCTGGATGTCGAACAACAGGGCTAGGCAGAAAGGCAAAGGCATCCAGGGGCGCTGAACATAATCACCATTTTGTCTTCCTAATGGAGATATAAATCCGTTCCTCGCCTTGTCATGAGCTCTGATGCCCATTGTTTCACTTTTGCTTGCCCGATCACATAAGTGCACCACCTGTGCACCGCCTTGTCATCATTGTTGTTTCTTTATTCTAGTGTTGGGCGCCTATGAATTTTGGTGGCTTTTTTCTAAATATTTTTGCTCGTTTTTATTTACTTTGTCATGTTACTCTCTAGCACCTCTTCTCCATCCTCGTTTTAGGCTTTCTACGGTCTAATGGCGATATTGGAAGAAAGTTCTGTTTTCTTCTTCTTCTTCTTTTTTCTGTGTCCCTCTTTATTTCTGGCATGTGTTTTTATCATGTTCTTATTCTTTCACAATGATTTCCTTTGTGACACTTTCTCTCCTCTTTTTTTGTCCTAACTCGTTCTGCTACCACCCCGGCGTGCCTGTCCCGCAACTTCAACTGGTTTCCTCTATTGCGTCTCTTGCTTTTTTAATTTTCTTTCCACCTCCGCCTCATTCCAGACGTCTGTTTGCGTAAAAAAAATCTGCACCCTCGGACAGTACGTCCGACTTCAACCGTCTTCTCGTGCTTCTTGTTGGCCTTCAAGAGCGTTGCATGCAGGAAAAATGGGCTCATGCCTGTAGAGAAGCGGTCAAGAATTTTTGTTACTTCTCTTACTACTTTTTTACCATTTTAAAATTTTCTCCTGTGTGTGCGTGCGTGTGTATGCATGAACGTATTTTCCGTATTTAGTAAGTTTATTTTTAGGATGGTACACCTCACAGCCCACAAGGCCGTCCATTTATGGTGTGTCCAGTGCCAAATGATTATTGACGATAAAATCAAGGTGAACAAAATCGTGGTTTGGGAAAGCACAAATTGAGCCACTCGCGGTGTGTTGTGTTAGGGTTTTCGATCTGCCAAAAGACCGGCGGTAAAAGTCACCGCCCTCAAGCATGACAAGGATTAGATGCCCGAGTTGCAAAGCTGCAAAAGGCTCAATTTATCCCCAAGATACATTTTTGCACTTTGGTTGTCTATTATATCTCTTATTTTATCACATTATTTTTACTTATTTAATTTCTTTCTCTCCTAATATTGGCAGTTCAAACAAATAGAACCATTCTACTATTCCTCATGCATGTGTGTTCAGGCTCGATGCATCCGCCGCTTTGAGTTGGGCCGCGATATGAAATATCATTTTGCAAAATATTGTGACGAGGCAAGCGAGGCAAGCGCTTCAACAGCGAACGTGCTGGCTAGTTTTGTTTGTGAACGACAACTTCTCGTCACCATACACCTCAAAGTACATGTTTACGTGTTCGGAGAGTTTTATGTTTCACAGTTTCAGCTTTATCATCCCCTTGATTTGATCACATAAAAAAGTCTTCACAAACAAGATGAATTGGATTTTTTTATGGAGGCGCAGTTGTCGTTCCATGCTCGCTTACGCTATGATTCGCTGAGAGAAATATTTTGCCATTTGCTATTCTCGATAACGGGAAATTGACGCCTCTGTGTATTCTCGCTTTTTGGCTGTGAAGTCAATACCGCAACGTGAGACCGGACAGGCCAAACTGTTCTTGCATCCTTCCGTTTTGGTGGTCACAGTAGGCAACAGTGTGGGGGGATCTGAAGGTTTAATGACGAGAGAACTACCGTTTCCGGTGCAATTCTTCACGGTGCATCCTTGTTCACCACCAGAGTCAAAATAAATATGTGCACGCTCCGAGGGCCGTGAAATGAGCATCGACGAGGATATGCCTTGGGGGGGAGGATTAAGATGATACCATGGAAGGTGGAAATGTGGCGGCTGTGGGGATTGCTGACTATGACATTTGAAGCCAAACGCAGGCGGCAGGCAGCGATGCACGTTGGGGCACATGGTGTACTCATAGCCCGTTCACGACGGACTCACCGGCGTGTTGCCCGGCATGTGTTTCTCATGAACGCCCGAAAAAGGCGCCAACGAACATTCTTGAACAGCATGATGATGTAGGATTTGACACGACGCCATTTGGCCTTGTAGGCACCGAGATGGGCATTAAGACAAAGCCTTTCCACGCGTCTTCGAACATATGATTGCATCCCGTGTGGCGAAAACTTTAAATTTTGTCGGGAAAGGGCTGGAGAACGGTTGAACAGGAGATGGTGCTCTGGGCAGCCTGTTTAAACTGTCAAGGAAGGCTGTTCCAGATCTAGAAATCATCATGGAGATGCCATTTACTGATCGTGAGAACCACTTGCCCGTGTAGAATCGTTCTAGACTGTCGTGATGGGCCAGCCAATTGCAACGAAGCAATATTTCACCCCTATCGCAGTTGCCGCCGTCGAAAAACGTGACGGATGTGTCTTCGAGCATATTCCTTCGGAGGATGCCATCCGCAGGCATCTGCTTCTTTGGCCAAGCCTTGTCCGTCCGTTTGCAAAAAGATAGGGCAACCTATCAGGATTCACAGTCGAGTTCATCTTGGTGGGAAGCTCCGCCAAGACAGGGTCGACAGGGTACCATTCCGACGGTTGAGACAGGGAAGGATGAATTGATGGCGATTCATGTCAACGGGCCCAAAAAGGCGGCCACTAATAGAAGTCCAGGCGTCCAACCCACATTCATCTCCTCTTCGAGTTAACCCCTCGCTAATCGACCGTCGAAAATCAAGTCCCGAACTTCTCAGGCGTCCCGAGGAGCCGGAGAGTCGATGAAGTCTATGTATCCCGTCTCCGACTACTCTCGGGTTTTGTTCAGAAGAACGAAAGCATTACTCAGTAGATTTAGAGCGCAACAAGATGATTATACCCCGTTCGCCGTTGGCATTTGAATGACGACTAAAAATAAAGAAACTGTCGTCAGCAACCCCAGCCTTTGTCTGTCTTGTCCAGGGCGCAAGAAGGCTGTGGGGTTTTCTGACGCCTGTTTGGCGCCCGGTCAGTTTTCTTGCCGGTCCCAGACGCCTTCAATCAATCTCTCTGGAAAACCCAGATGGTCTTAACCAAGCCGCGGAAGGTGCCTTGACTGCCCCGACCGAACTGGTGCCCAAACAATATCCCAGTCGAAGAAAATTTGAGGCTGATAGGAGCAAGGATACGTAAAGGTGTGTGCCTTAAAGCTCAGCCTTGCGCTTTCTATTTCCCTTTCGTTTTTGTTCTCGATTGCCGAGCGAGTCTCCTTTATGAGAAACGGGAAGTTTCCGTTACAGTACGGCTAGCGAGTGCTACAACGCCTAGGTCCGTGCCAAATAAAAACAGGCGACAGACTAAAGGCGAGAATGGGAGGTGAAACGGTGGGACAAAATAGGCAAAATGTCCTTCGGTGAGCATGTGAAACTTTTTCATCTCAAAAAAGGCGTCAAGGCAGCAGACAATAAGAATCTGAACTCACTTGAGAATGCGGTGATATTAACCGAGATGCGATGTCGTTAAATAACCGAAAATAGTAAACGAAAATAGACAAGGCTCAAAAAAGTGCACTTTCGGTAAATATTTTTGTGTGCAACTGAGCAGCCTTCCTCGGTGCATTTCCCTGGTGCGACTTGTTATTGTGAATGGAAGAGATGTATGATACTATGAAGATCAAAATACAACAAACAAAAAGAAAATATGCTGCTTAAAATAATGGTTGAAGCCAGGCAAGAAAGAAACAAAAAAAAAAGTACACGACGGTGAGCTTTCCGTTTTTTACAAATTGACAGCAAACGGGCAAAAGGTGGTACTCTCACAAAGTAAATTAGAGCCTTATTTTTCATAAAGCAAGACGGTAAGATGGCCGAGCGGTCTAAGGCGCTAGCTTCAGGTTCTAGAAGAGAATTTCCGGATTCGAATCGAACAACATGAACATGCTAGTCTCGCAAGAGGCGTGGGTTCGAATCCCACTCTTATCAGTTTTTTTTGTTTTTTTTTGTTTTTTTTTGTTTCTTTTTTTCTTTTTCCTGGTCCAAAAGGACAGCTTAATGTTTGCAACCTTTCGTCTCCTGTTTTATTGTTTGTCTTTAGTTTTTTCTCTTTATCAGTGAGAAAATGGGAAAAGTGAGCGGGGGCATTGTACTGGTTCCATATTGGCAGTTCATTGCCACACCGTTCGCTGCAGTCGCATTTCTGCACTTTCGCAGAGCCTCCTTTTTGACTCGTCAGCCTCGCGACAACCGGTTTTCTGTAAGAGGACGACTTCAAACGACAAAACTAAAGACAGAGAAAAATAAATCTCACGGAACACAGCATAACAGACTATGCCACATTCAGAGAACTATACGATTGTCCCGGCTGTGAATAAAACGGACATTTGCTGCGCTCTCTCCCAATTCCCTCCAGTGTTTTAGCCCGTTCGGGCCTCTTCGGGCCTGCTGCAGCGGCCAAGTGGTGGCCGCCACTGATGCAGGCTGGGGAGGAAAAAGCAATTCTTCGGGAAGTCCTCGTATGGTACCAAACATGTTCACCCTATAATAGGAATGTACCCAACCCGGTGTGGGGGCTGTCGACGGAGATGGATGCATGGACCCTGGTCTGACGTGTCGGAGACCGATCGTGCATGTCATGAACTTTCATCTGAACTTCAGTCTCAAGAACACATACATCTTCGAGCGTGTAGTAAGCTAAACGAGAGATGAGGTTTTGAGAGGTTAATCAAAAAAGGGTGGTGACCGAGATTGGTCGCAGAATATCTAATCGAGTTTTGGATTACTGTCTGCTTGCGACACATTTCTCGGCCGAGAGAACGGAGGGCGGGCGTTTTTACAGCCGACTTTTCCGGATGCCAAGGTGTTATTTATCTGATTCTCCAACGGGTTCAGCTTCTCTGCACAAAATACTTGATTTTCTGTCTTGCATATGCTCCCTGAAAACAGATTCAATATTTCATGCAAGATGGCAGCCATGGCACCAGCAGGGGGGGGTGGGATGTGGTAAGCATAGTGAGGTGAATGTGGGAAGAACAGTAGCGGCTGAAATGTACGGAGGGAGGGGGGTTCAAAAAATGAGAGCGACGCAGAAAGTTGGGGGCCGGCGGTTAACTCGTGTGTTATTAAATTTCATGGCATGCACGAAACTTGGGGATCCCAACGCATCTGCGTCGAGAGATTGTCGGCATCCTCTTGGAACCCCGGACTTGGCCTTTTGTCATGAATATCAATTGCTAATTGTGTTCTCCTTCTCCTCCTACTTACCGATGAGAACATGCATGCTTACCGTACAAGTAAACGCATACAAATTCTCTGCTTCATCCAATGTTTTCTTCTAAACCTTACTGTATTATCCGCTGGTCCCCAATCTTCCCTCATTTCGTCCATGATGTCTCACTTAATTCCAGCCCTCTTCCCCTTCTTCGCCCCTCCTCGCTCTTTGCCCCCTCAATTGCAAGAATGTGAGCAAGAATACGAAATCTTTTGTCATGCAACTGTCGATATAATAGGGAAAGCGGAAGATTAACCAAAAATAAAATATGCGCGATGGATCAAAGAAGGAAAGAACAAGGAGGCATGCTTTCCATGTTCTGCAACCACACCTTTGTACAGCAGCATCCGCAAAGCAACACCAGCACAAAAAGCTACCGCCTTGGTACTTCCATAGTACTTGATAAGAATCCGTGGATATAGATGGTACATTTTCTCAGTCTTTTCTGTGTCTCCTCGTTTCCTGTTATGGGTACCGTCACTGAGACGTTTCATTCTTTGGGACAACTAACAGCCATGTTCTGTCTCGAACTACACGCATGCTCGCACCCATATACTGGATTACAGACGTCCAATTATTAGTACAAAAAGTTTAAAAGGGGCCACGGTGGTTCTCAGGCAGCTTTGCCCTGTTTCCTGGTTGCTTTGCTCGTCTGGTATTGATTTGACGACTTCAACCGACGCACTCTTTGACCAGGACAATAGTTCATATTAACAGCGCCCATTAGACACTACGTAGTACCTGCCAATCACTCACAAAGTAGGTCTGTTACTGCCCCGGACGTCAAAACGATTGGTTATGGGAGGCGTACACAGAAAAGGTAGCAGACGACGTTGGAGACGTCCCCGCCACGGCGGTTTCGCACTACGGGCCGGCCCGTCGATCCTTCCCTCCGAGAACCACCAAATCGATCTCCCTTCTTGGGAAGCTACGAGCCACATCTTTTTCACAGATCAAATTTGGTTCGTGTACAATATGCAAGATCGTGACGTTGGTCAATTCTGGGGAAATAAGAAAAAAAAAAGACGGGCTGAAAAGGTTTGTTTGGTGACTCCACTGTACACCGAGGTGAATGAAAAGCACGAATTACACTGAGGGTCTTCACGGTGGGTAAAAAGGGAATAAGATGAAGAAAAAACGGCAGACAACTGTCTTGATTTCCCCCGCTATTTTCTTCTTTGCAATCATCAAAAATATTGGAGAAAAGGTATGGAAGTTGATTTTTCGAGAGACAAAAAAAACCAAGAAAACAAAATCAAATAAAACCCACCGCCGAAGTGCCTGCGGATCAGTCTATGAATACTAAAAAAAGGAGGGAGAAAATGAGAGAAAAAATCCACGCTGGGAAATTACAGATGATACAAAAGGAAAATCAAAGAGAGAAGAAGAGGGGGAAATGACGAGAAGAAACCCATCCAGTACTCCCCACCGCTTCCTTCATCAAAACTATGGCATGCTTTTTGATGCCCACCCACCCACCCATACGTCAGGGTCGGGCATCGGATTCCTGACGTCCAAGACGCGCAACCTTGGCCCTGGCCATACCCTCCACGTCCGAAAAATTGACATCGTCTGCTGCGTTATTGTCGTCCTCTTCAAAATTGGCCGTGTCGCTATCATCATCGGAACTGTGAGGGGGGATGGCCGTTACCATACCCTTATCATTATTGTTGGGCTTAGCGTCGTCCATAATCGTTTCGGCCGTCATGGAAACGGTCTTTTTCAGATCCGGATCCAGATCCTGTACAGTAGGTTTCTCCACAGGGTAGGGAACAGCCCGGATTGTCTTGTCGTTGTCCACAGACATGTCCTGGAATTCAGAAAGATTTCCATCGGCATCTTCCATCTCCTCGGGGGGCGTGCGGAAGTCGTCCGTTACAGAAAATACATGGGCAGCTGCGTCATATAAGATCCACCGCTTGTATGTTGCCAGGCGGCAAGCCATCCAGAGAACACGCTCCTTGCGGGTCAGACGCGTAGAAGATGATTCCATGAGCTTCTCGTCCTCATCGACCGAGTCCATGTTGGCAAACCAGCCCGTGGGGTAATTATACTCACTCCACAAAAGACCGCGTAAATACCAGTCGTCTGGCAACGGCTTGTCGGCATCGCTGCGGACGGGTGGGGGTAGGGGTGGGTTGGTAACGCTGACAGCTTCGGTAGACAATAGAGGATTACTCACACTAACACCACTGGCCGCAGCCTGTTGCTGTTGCTGCTGGATCATTCTGATGCGCTCTTCCTCTTTGGCTTTCCGGTCGACTTGTGGCTGCATGAAGACTTCCTGCTCGACCTTGTCAAAGCGGTCTGATGTTAAAAGCATGTTGTTGAGTGTCACCACAAGGTCCTCCCAGGGGAAAGAATGCTCGACATAGGCCATGCCTTCCGGAACGCGGGCGAGGCACGTTATCCACACAAGGCGCGCATGAATGTAGCCATGGCAGTTAGCATCGCCAACGCGGGCGAACACGACGCGGTCCATGTCGGTCACAAGACGCTGAGCAGGCTCGAGATCCTTGAGAATCACCGGGTCCGTATCAAACAGCTTTTTAGTCTTGTCGGCAGTATCCTTGACACCAGCCATTGTGACGTCGGTTGCAGCATCCACAGTCATATCCGTTTTAGCGGGAGGTTCTGTAGAGTCCTTTGAGCTACGTTGGGCAGTCGCGGTACCCTCTGTGGCGCTGCGAATCATCTCGTCGCGTAATATGCGCATGAGAACATTGTCATCGCCGCCGTAGGCGAGAAGTGAGCAACTGTTGACAATCGCCATATAAACACCGGTTTCGACCCAGCCCCGTGCAGAAAGTGCAATGTGGTCGTCGAGGCCAGACAAAATCTGAGTAACGGCGGGCCGGAAATCGGGAGTAGTCCTCATACCATTCTTAAAGAGAATTGCGTGGGACTTAATGAAAGCCAACTCAATGGGCGGAACATGCTGGGTAGCATTGTTTAACACAGGGTCGAGAAGCGTCATAATCGACTCACGTGTGGAGGTGAAGGGGATTGGCGTGCAGAGACTCTTGACGTAGTAGTATAACTGCGTCACAACGTAGGGCCTGGCTAAAATTGCCAAGTGGTGATGGAGTCTGCCAGTGGTCGGGGCGCGATCCGAAGCTAAAGAGTACCAGCGACGGGACACGTTAGTCCAAGTGTCGCGAACACGCTGATTGTCGTCTTCAATGGCCATTCTATAGCGAGAAAGATCGCCAAGGCATTCGACCCAGGTATCCTCAAAGGTGCGGACCGTCTCATACAAGAGCGCAATGATCGAATAAGCCATGTAGATAAAGGTGATCATGTGCTCCCGCGATTCGGGAAGACGATGTCTCAGCAGCTCAAGGAAACTGTGGATTCCATGCCGCCACATACGTGCGGGGATGGCATACTTCTGGGCGACGCGGCGGAGTGCAGGCGAGGCTGACGGATGCTGAGATGCGAGCATAAAGTCATGATGCTCATGCAGGAGCGTTCTGTGCAAATTCAAAAGAGCCTGCCACTGGCCATCATCCAGCTTGACTAGGGGATCTATAGCACTCGACTCGCTGTCTATCTCAATGCACTTGGACTCCACCATTGCAAGGCCGACATAAATTCCCTTGACCTCATTGACCAACTGTGTGAGAGTTATGGGTCGCGTTTTGGGCTGTAGTTCTATATTTGGATAAGGCGATCTTGACGCATGTGAATGCGTGGATGGGAAAGACCCAGCGCTGGGTGGAGGCTGCGGTTGAATAGCAGCAGGTCCCCCATATGGCTTGAAAGGAGATGAAGCGACAGGAATATTGCCACCGCCTCCTGGCTCTCTTGTCCATCCGGGTAGATTATGAGTGTTCCCCCGACCTGGAGGAGGATATTTTGGAGAAAAAGATGATTTTATAACCGGCTGAGAAGACTTATGCGTAGGATAACCGGCTAGCACGGGAGGTTTCGTTTGTGACGACACTGACACATCTTGCTTGGGGGTATCAGGTAGAAAAGATCCGGCCGTGTTCTTTAAAATTATCGCGGTGGCATCGGGCTTTGAAGTTTGTTTCGACGCTATAGTTTTGGGAGATGATAACCCAGGAGATGAGGAGTTGGTCGACGGAAGGTGGCTTGGTCCATAGCTTGATCCTTGGGACCGAATGACAGCTGAAGTTCTGCTTTTTGGCTGGTTCCTGGTCGCACTGGTGCTTTGATGTTGGTCCTGTGCTTGTTGTTTGGTGTCGGATGATTGCACAAATGTCGGAGATGCCATGGCTAGTAATCCTGTATCGTTACCATGCTGTTGCTGTTGTCCAAGTAATGCTTCCGGTGCCTGCAGATCTGAATCCCTGGCCTGTGCGCCGTCCCCGGGGACAACGGTTGATGTTGCGGATGGTGCATAGGCCGCAGGCAACGTGTCGGCAGTAGACGCGGGTGTCGATGCGGCCGTCTCAATAGTGGGAAACGAAGAAGAAAGCACAGCGTGCGTGGATGGTGGAGATGGGACAGGAGAAGCACCAGGCGAGAAGACGCCAATATCCGACGCCGATTCAGATTGCGACTTCTCAGACCTTTGCTTTTTATGTGCTTGTGGCCTTGTATCGTGTCGCGGCCTTTTTCTGTGTGTGAAACAAATCTTGTTAGCAATGCTTGGCGGAGGAGGGCCAAGAAAGATGTTGCAGAAAAGGAGGCCAAAAGCGAGGAGACGACACGGGGGGTGCATGATATGCTTTTGGCCGCGGTTGCCTGCCAAAACAAGTCGCGACGGGGCGGGGTGAAGTCAGAAGAGGAAGGAGCAAGCAGTATGGGTTGTGGTATAAGGAAGGAACGACCGTTACAAACGGGCAAGAGCCTCAAAGCGGGAAGGAGCGATAGGGTACATGTGATAGGGAGAAAATGACAAGGCTGAGCTTGTCAATTTCATAACATGGCCAAAAAGGTGGACTCACATATTGCTAGTTGAGCTTGAACTATATTTATGAGAATGAGCAGAGTCACTCGATATTGAAAGTTGTGTTTTTGGAAGCAGCTGCTGCTGCGTTTGGTGAGCCCCGGACTCGCTATAAGCCGATCCGCGATGTTTGGTCATTTCAGATCCAGGCGAAAGAATAGGTGAAGTTTGTCCTTGTGGCGAGGTTCCCAGAGATTTTGCTGCCTGGTGATCCGGCGAAGGCTGGCTTCCTTCGCTAGGCGGCCTGTCTCTCAATTGGAATTCCATGGTAAGTCCTGGGTGTTCTTGTGCCTTATGTCGTAGCGCGTTCTGGCGCAATTGCAATGTGTCCAGAGGAAAAGCAAATGGATCAAATTGGCCGAGAGGCTGATGAATAACAATAAGGGGCCGAGAAAAATAATAATTCCGTGTACTGGGGATTGTTAGTTGTGGCTCGATGCATTTCGTGACACGAGATAGACTAACCTTAAAACTTGACATAGGTTCCAGTGAAAAAGTAAAAGGGGATATAGAAGGGAAAAACGTAGGAAAGCAGAATCGAGAAATGGCCTGGGATGGAAGTAAAGATTGGGAAGTAAATATTATGAAAGCTGGTATTCGAAAGGTTATGTACAGATAGGTAGATGGCAGAGATGACAAAGGTGGGGTTCGCAGTTTGCAAAGGTCCGCAAAATGCGAACTTGAGGCTGAAAAAATAAAAGGTGCAGGTTGGCCATCCGCTTAGCCTCAATTCACCTTCTCTCACATCCCTCCGTTCGCACAACTGCAGGTGCACTACTCTCTCAATGTACGATGCATCGGCCTCAGTCAATTGTTAAAGAATTAAACGTACACAAGAATACGGCCTTCAACCACCAGGCCTAAGATACTCTTTTGACGTCGTTTGTGTGTGTTTTGCGGCCGCGCTCCACGTCTTCTTTCGAGTTCCCACAACCTAGTGCTCTCAGCGCGGAATCCAGTACCGTGCCTGCAATAAGGCGAAAGGAAACAGCCCTATGATTGGCTGCGATCTGGTACTGCTTGCACCGTTTTGGCCCCCACCTTATTGGCAAGTAATCTAGTCACGTGACTAACGTCGTGAGGTAACATCGACGCCACAAGAGGCCTCGTGGCTCTTAACACCCCGCAGAGCTGAACAGGCATCTAGGGGGGGCGGGAAAGCCAACAAGACAGGACGGCGGGCCTCTGTTTTGGGACCAAGGCGTTCCACCCTCTAGAGTATCGACAATCGGCAGGCCGTCTTTGAATGCACAAGGAGCCTTAGCTCTGCAAGGAATAGGAGGCAAACATCATGGGCCTTCTTATTTATTTTTATCAATTGGTTGCGACGATGTTGATATTGTGACCGGGGCGAAAATGCGAGAAACAAGGCTACTGGGCAGGGCTGACAAGTGAAGCCAGCAGCAGTAGCCGTTTGTCAAGGACACGCTTTTTAGCCTGGCTCATGGGTTTGTTTACTAGGCTTCCCTCTGGTCACCCAGTTGGGAGGCCATGCCAACAAAGCGGCCCACAAAGGAGACCACAGCTGCCAGGAAGGAGATGAATCAAAACTCGCCTTGTTCCTACGGCAGGTCATCAACAAAAGTGTCAAAGGAAAACAAAGAAAAAAAGAAAAAAAAAAGTAAAATACAGAGCAAAAATATGTGAAGGAAAACTAGATGAGATTGAAAACAACTCCTCACGAGACCATTACCATGGTGGTTGTAAACAATCACAGTAGTACAAACGGAGGAATCACCGTTTTGGTCAAACGTGATATTGACTTTTGTCCAATATTGGACACCCGCCATTTACACCGACCCATCGTCAGTCTTTCTTTCCACCCACACCCCGCAGCACCGTCGTACAAAAACGGGACAACAAGAAGGAACTGTGATATGGCGTAGTTTTGTTTTCTTTCCAGCTCAGCTACGTGGCAACCTCGTGGCAGGCTACGAGGACAGGCAAATAGGAGAATAAAAAAGCAAGTACGCAAAAATCAATAGAGCTGACAAGTGAGGGGTGTGCGAGGGAAATATCCTCATAAACACCAAGCAGAAGGCGCCTAAGTAACACGAGAAGCAAGCGATTACGTCAAATTACGTCTATAAGTTGAGAACGGAGAGAGGAATAGTTTGTCAACTCAAGAAAGGAACTGCTGATAACGTGAAAAAAAGAACGCACGCATCGGCAACCCAATTGGGAGTAAACTTTCTCCCCTCACATTTGTCACGTCTTCTCGGCGGTGTATCCAAACCTGTCTTTCGTAGCGGCCGGTGTCTCGGCAAGCATGTCTCTCGTCTCGTCATTTTTTCTCATTGCTCCTTTTTTCCCCTTCTGATCACGATCCTCCGTCTGGACTTGTCGGCTTCGGCTTTCGGCGAGAAAAGAATGCACAAGCAAAGAAATAGGGGAACCAATCTTACGATAGACATACTGTTACTTTTTTGGTCTTTTTAGTCTTCGTTTCTCGCGATTGTCTCTCTAAAAGCCATACTATTTGACATGTTTACACTACGCACACTCTGGTCTCTGGTGCGGGCACAGCGAAAATGGCAGTAGCGCCCACAAGCTCGCAAGACTGGCCCGGAGCTTTCAGCAAAACAAGACACAAGACGCGCGCCCACCGGAGGCCAAACGTGTCTATCGTGTCCATCGTATCCATCGCGTCCATCGCGTCCATCGCCATATGTAGTTTCTTTGCCTTTTCTCATCACGTTTTCTATCCTGGTTTCATCCTTCTTAACCGCCTCTTCTTTCTTCTTTCACTGCGCCATTCAGGACCCCTCGGTTACACTTCTTTCTCTTTCGGCTTGCTTATCTGTTTATTTTTTCCCGCTTCATTGCCACGCTAAGCTAGGAGCTTTGGGACCTTACCGCTCTGAGCGCTGCCCGCCCGCTATCCTTCGGTGCGGTGCCGAAGGATGGAAAAAATATATATGGATTGTGTGAAGGGATTCAAAAGCCAGTCCCGCCCGTCGCCGCCCGGCCGCATAGCAAAAGAAAAAAGAGCTAGGTCAGCCTTGGGAAGAAGCAAATACCAAAAGAAAAAGAAAGCATGGGGGCAGAAAGACACGCATTCCTCGGACATGCTGGGGGCGGATGGGGGACGGCGAGGGAAATTTTATGTGCGAATCGCAAAAAGAAAGTGTCTCTTTTTGCTTCTTTCTCCCACAGCCGGGCCTGCAGCGAGCAAAACAGGCAATGAACAGCAGTGATAGCACCCGTATCATTTGAAAAAGTCAACAACAAGGACAGAGGAGCGTCCCGCAACTCCTCTCGGGGAAGTCTGCCGCCAGCTTTAGCTTGCTGCTTTTTAGTGGGTTCGGGGGCCGGCCTGGCGTGAAAATGTCTCTCCTTCTTTGCATTTGATGTCCTCTGATGGGTCACTGAACAGGCCGCTGGGTCACTCTCGACAGCCTTCTTGGATTTTCTGGGTGCTGTCGGCTCCTGCTGTCCAATCGCAACTGCAGCAGGGTCCCAGGTCCTTCAATGTCTCCGCTGCAAACCCCTGCAGGAACCCAGTTTCCGCCCACGCTTTTCCTGGACGATTTCCCTCTGCACTTTCAGACTTTCTTCCTCTGCTGTCTTCCTGCCACTGATTTCTTTTGCTGTTGGCTGATACTGCGCCATATGAACGAAACATGCAGCTACAAACACTGCAGTGGACAAGGGTCACGAACGCCAAAGGATGGGAAAAAGATGATGTGTCGAATCCCCAATTTTTCGCGGCCCACGCAAGCCACTCTCTTTGAGTCTCGCTTTCCTTCTTTTGCTGTGAGACCTTGCCAGATTGCAGGGCTCTTGTTCTGGACAATTTTCAACTTTTGGATACGACAAGGGCCCAAGATCAGAGAAAGAGGAGAAGGGCCACCCGTGTCCAGAGACGTGGGAGGTCCCAAAGGAACGTAACCTATGCCCAAGCAGGGCAAAAGCAAAAGTGTAGAACCCCCTTTTTTCTCTTTTTTCACTTTAATGCCCCCTAAAATTCTGGCGGCCGCAGCGGACCCGTCCCTCAAACCCCCCAAATACTCCAAATACTCCAAATACTGGAGCATCCATCATCGTATCCCTTTTCCCGCCTTGGGCTGGCTCGCTGGCGGCCACAGCTTTACCTCTTTCTGCCTCGTTCGGTCTCGTTCCCCTTGTCGTGGTGCCTTGTTGACCCTGTTTTTGACCCTCTTTGCTCCTCTCCATCCCTCGGCTTGGGGCCTTGGCCACCACTGGTCCTATGCCCCTTTCAAACAAGACCGCAATCTCAAATTTTGATTTTTGCAAGACATGGGATTTTACACACCGCATTTCAAACTTGCGTGGAAAATGAAAACAAAAATAAAATATGATATCATTTTATGGGATGAAGAGGGAGGATAAGACGACCGAATCCTACGGCCTCTTTACTCACCCTACGGAGAGGAGCTCGGATACTAAGAGCGAGCAACAAGCAAAAGCACAGAGCACAGGACGCTGTGTGCTCTCGTCTCGAGTGCTCGGCAGGCTTGGGAATGCCAATACGGCAGACAAGCACTTTGTCATTGGGACCGACCCGACCGACCCCGTACGGAGATTTCACACAGACGTGTAAAAAGGGACATGTCGATTCTTGTCAACACGAAAGAGAAAACTCTTCACCTTCGCCTCTCTGGAATAGGGGTTCAAGTCCCAGTCACGAACCGTCGTCGTTTATTGAGAGAATGTGAGATGTGGAGGATGTGGAATCTCCACGACGGGCTTCGCAGGAATGCGGAACGCCAAAAATGCGGAAAGCAGAAGCGAGGCGGCGAATGATATTGTCTTAAAGGAACAAGCTGAGCAAAAGGAAGCTGCTATTGCATCGTGCATATATTTGCATATGCGAGTCGCGTCGCGTACCGAGCAAAGCTTACACAGCATTACATGGGACAATCTCTGAGTCTCTCATGCTGTGGAAGGGAGAAGGAAGGCGGAAGAACAAAGCTGTCACTCCATCCTCGCAAAAGCTCGCAAGAACGTACCAACAGGGCGGCTGGCGCAGAGAGCTCACAGCGCAGACCAACAAAAAATCCTTTCGCTTCGCCGACTTGCACCCCTGGTCCCTTGCAGAAGTGTCGAAGTGTCTGTCATGTCAGACTGCAGCTCTCAAAGTTTTGACATTGGTTGAAGCTTCTTTTTTTCGCTGCCGATTCCGAGTCCGGAGTGACGCGTCAGATTCAAGGGCAGTGTAAAAGTACACAATCGACAGTATCTTTCGCAGAGCTCGTCCTGTCCAGTTCTCTAAAGAGGTCCTTTCTTTCAAGGTCTTTTGCGGCCACTAGCATTCCCCCCACATAAAGCTTTTGTCGATCAGGCAAGGGCTTTCCCGCCCGTTTCCGTTTCTCCTCTGCGGGAAGAGAGGGGACTGATAAAAAGTGCCTTTTTTTTGCTCTGTTCCTTTGAGAGTCTGGAGAGATCGAGACGGCGAACGAGGATGCAGAGCTTTCTTTGTTCTGACGACTGTCTGCCGTTGAGATCAGTGCCCAACAGTACTTTTGCACATCTCTGGTCCTGTAATATGTACTTTTTTACTCTTCGCGTCGACGCGCTTTCAATCGCTGTAGATTTTTTTCTCTGTTAGCAAGGTATCTTTGCCCCTTATTTTTGCAACGTCTTTTTTCATCAACAGGCTTGGAGCTCCAGGTCTATTTCATCCCTTGTTTCCTTGCCCCTGGTAAAACGGCTGACGGTTTGGAGAAACCAACGGCTGTGCCCGTTGGCGCTATTTTCTGTTCTGAGACCAACAGTTGCATCGACACTGTTGACATACGACATTGAGCCCTGCTGCTGGCTGTTGACGACAAATCTGTGGCAAATACTCTCATGGTGTTGCGCGAGATGCTTCCTCTTTCTTGTTCATCGCCGTTGTCTGTATTTTTTTTACAAAGTATTCTCGGGTTCTTCAACCAACGTCGATGCCGTTAGCTTCCTTCGCGGATGCCCTCCATCCTCCGTATGGGCTGTGCCCAGTGGCGATCTGACGAACGTTGGGCACCCTTTTGGCGGACTTCATGCTTTTTCGGAGCATTATTCGCCTGCAAAGGGCAACGATCACTGTATCGGCGACTTCGTGCTCGTGTCGCTGGGTCTGGCCTTTCTTGGCCTTCTCACCTCTCCCGTAACTATTTCCGTATCTTGAGCACACCCTCTTTGTGTGCCCTCTTTTTCAATTAACGGGGAGACGAGCAAGGACCGTTTCCCCACGTCGAGGGAGAAAAAAGAGACGATGATGGAGGGGCGCCTACCCTGGACCCGGGTCCCTGGTCGAGGAAAAGAGGACAAGAGGAAAAAGTACGGAGCACAGCACATGTCCGCAAAAGATGGGAACAAAAAGTCAAGAAAAAGCAAAGAAAACGAGGCATGAAGAGGAAAAACAAGCAACAAAGAGTCCACCAGAGTCCACCAAGAACTGATAGCCAAAAGCCCGCCAAAAATCCACGCAAGGTCCAGCCGCACTTGTCTTGTTAGGGATAGAGTGAGGTGAACTTGGAAAACGCAGTGAGGAAACGGCACCGTTTTCACGAGTCAAGAAACCCAAGACCACAAGGGTGCGAGGATGTCTGTCTCCTGTTCCTCTTGTCATGTCCCTGCACTCTCTGTCAAATTGGTGTTGGTCAATGCTTTTCAACTCTCGAATGCCTGGAGCCGACTCACTTAAATCGAGTCCACAGGCCCTGGTCCTTTCCCAAGCATGCAGTTGTCATGAGAGGTCGCAATTACCAAGGCCGTGGGAACAATTGCAAAACAGCCCGCTTCAAGAGGAAAAAGAGTTGAAATCATTCACAGAAATTCAGATACATCACAAAAGAGGAGACGACAACGAGTGAAAAATCCAGTGCAAAACCCACAGTCAAGGCTCTGCGGTTCCCAAGACAGCAAAGAAGGCCGCAGCTCATTCCCCAGTTCTGGGACCAGTGTCGCAGCGCTGGAGATTGGCGTTTTCTTACTCTCTTTTTGTCGGGACATTGTCGGGGAGGCCGCAGTTGACTTCCTCTCCCTCTTTCACTCTAACTTTTGTCAATCTCCCTCCTATCTCACGCTTTTTTGGTGTTTGATGCCGGGATGCCGGCCGGTGAGAGATCGGGACCAATGAAATGGGAGGCGTTCTTTTTTTCTCTTCCAGTCCAAACGTTTGTCAATTGTCTGTGATCCCAATTTTGCGCACGACCATTCTGCAGCAGGTAGGCAGTTCCTGGGCTGAAAGTTGGGTGAAGTAGGCTGAAGTAGATTGAAGAAAGGACAAAAAAAAAGAACAATCGCAACAAAGTTCGCGCTGTGCTTCGACATTTTTCGTGACGTTTGCTGTTTAGCTACAGAAAACCCGGTCGGGATGGGCGAAGTAAAAACATGGAAGATGTGTGAGTCTGTGGTGGTCTGGACGTGATCGGCCCTCGAGTCTGCACTGTCTGCAGTGGGATTCTTCTTCCCAGTTCTGCTCCCAGCTCTGCACCTCGAGTGCACGCCCCCCTAGTTCACCAAGAAAAGTCCCCGCCGCACACGACCTTTGGCGAACCCGACAGATGCAAGAATCGGTACATCTTGAAAGTCTCATACCATTTTCTATTTCGATGAGCAAAAGGAGGGCTGGTCGTCTTTTTTGCGCCTTCTTTTTTACTCAGCCTCTTCACACTTGTGTTTGAGAAAAGTTTCTCTGCATAGCCATGTGGGAAGGCAAACACTTCAACAGCTGAAATAATTCAACAATTTTTCGGAGCACGCGCTCAGAGATGCTTTGACACGTTCCTTGACACATTTTGCCGCCAGAGTGAAGACTCTTATTTTCAGTTGACCTCGGGTATCATGGGAAGGAAGCTTCCAACAGCGCAACGGCCAACAGGTGCAACGTGCCGATACTTGATTTTTCTTTTCGTGTCAATGCCCCCTGGAAGTCGCAGTAAATAACGGTCAGTTGTTGATGCCAATATGTATGTGTAGTACAAAGTACTCGTACCTTACGTTTTTGCGAAAATACTCCGATGTCACTCACATTTTCACCGTTTTTGTTCGAGTATTTTGGTACCGACACCACCACTCTGCTTCCTTTTTCTTCACCGTCCGTCGTGCTTTTCCAGTTCTTGTCAACCAACGTTTGGGACGACCAGGGCCCGGATGAGGCATCCGGCACACCCCGGCACACCCCGGCACACCCTGGTGGGTGGATGAGGATGGCAGTCCTTTCCTTGTTGGATTTTTGAGTGTGCTGTGAACCTGCTTTTTGCTGACCGTCACAACCTTTTTCTTCGCTTTGAAGCTGCTTGGTAAGTTGGAACAGTTGGCACTCCAAGTCAGGGCGTTCCTGGACCCCCTGAAAGTGCTAAAACCTAAGCGAGGCCCCCAAAACTTTACACTCCCAACTAGTTCCAGGCACAGACAACAGTGTGTGTGGGTGGTGTGGGTGCGTGTAAGTGGAAACAGCGTGACTTGTGTTTGGGTGGGAGGTCTGTGTGAGCTCATGTACCTCGTTCCTGCCCACAGCACAGCCTTACCTGCAAATGCTTTCCTCCCATTGCGCTTGACATTCTGCTTTTGTCTCTTTTCTCCTTCCTGCTGTGTTCGGAAAGGCCGCGCAATGAAGGAAGGGACCCCTTTTCCCGGGGCACTGTGTCTGCCACACCCGCCAAATTCGAAAAGTGATGAGAAAGGAGGAGCCTCCGGCAATCCGTGGGACCGACTCTTTTGGAGTCACAAAAGAGATCAAGACTCAAGACAATACGAAAATATGTCCGTGGAGGGCATAGGCTTGACTCAAGGACATCGACGACGAGGGACGAGTTCTCGGTTCTTGGGTCCAGATGAGGCTTGGCCATGCAGGTGACGGGTTCCTGGGACTCTTCGTGAAGCTTTTTCTCATGAAAACTCGTGGCAATCACCTGTTTGATGAGCCAAAAGAGGGTGATCTATCGGTATCGGACCGTGGTTCTCTGATCATGTCAATGTCTCTCATCTCCAACGTAACATCAGTGTGTTCTTTGCAGTTTCTTTTTCATCTGCGTCAAAAAACAATTTCGCATGCGACGAACAATGACAATTCGATATTCGATGGCGCAAAACACGTAGCAGGAAAAGACATACTAGCAATACTAAACACAAGAACAAAAGAGGGGTGCACACCCTCACATGGCGTTGGTGTTATTTGAAGGCGTTCAAAAGTGTTCAAGCCCAGGTACGTCAGGTACGCGATGAGGAGGCCCGTCCTCGGCGCGGTGCCATGGCGTTGAAAAGAAAAGAGGTATGATTTACGTTGCGTGTTTTTTATTGTTCTTGGTTGTGCGGGTGTTGTCTTACAAGTTTACAGGACAGTAAATTTTGATCCAAATCTTAGTTTTCATTTTGGTTTATTTTGCGGGAAAACAAATAAAAATAAAATAAATTGAAAATAAAAGTTTAAACAAAATATTCTTTAACCTAGGATAACACAGTTCAGCGGAAAGCGAGATGAAAACACGAGGTATTGTATTCCGTATGGTCAAAAAGAAAACACACAAAAACAAAACCCGTACGATGCACAATCCTTCGCTCCTGCCACGTGCAGTAGAGGCGCACTGCATGCAGAAATATTCAATATTGGAAGACGCAAGGAAGATAATCGCGCAGCCTGGTGGTGAAAGGCTGGTGGGCCAATAAGTCAATATGGGCCTCTTCAACAGGCCGGTGGTCGGTAGCCGCGTGGTCTCGTGGTCTTGCGAGCAAATAAACTTGTCAACGTCCAATGGTCCACGAGGGCCGACGCGTCTCCCTGCGTCTGTTTATGCGCTTGACGCTGGCCTACTACGTTTCCATGGTCGATGTCGAGTCTGTCTGTCCCAAATCACACAAATACCAGGTGCTCATCGAGCAAGGATGCGACAACGATGCGTCAATGAGCGGTCTTTTGCATCGCGCAATGTGCATCTTGATCATGCTCGCATCCGTCGATACACACATATTTCCTTGAATTTTGAGTCTCTTCTTGGTCTGGGCTGACCAGGCCCCAGTCAGATCCCTCACAGCAAGAGCGCGCCCACATCCTCGGGTGAACCCTGGCGGGTCCCTTTAACTTCCCGTTGGAAAATGACCCAAGTGGAGGAAGAGATTCTCGCAGATTTGAAAGAGAAAAAGAGCCGTCACTGGGAAGAGCGAGGGCCTTCCCGAGAAGCTCTAACCAGCCTTCCCATCGACTTCGACCGTTCACTATTTAAGAGGTAAGAGGATCTGATGGAGACGCTGGACATGATAAGATACAAAGTGAGATAGATACACTGTGACTTGTCAGCATCTATCGATTTCGGCTCACGATCCCGTCCATAATACGCATCCTGCTATTGTCTCCTCTTTCACAGCGACAGCGACAGTGAGCCTTGGGCAAGAGGCGTTCCGCGCGGGAGGATTTTGAGTGGTGATTGGAGAGGCTACGATAATCAATCCAACCGGAGTGCGGAGTTAGAAAAAAAGAGACTGGAAGAGACCCAAGCCAAGAAAGAGGGGACTCGAAAGGGCACATCGCATCGACTGCAAGTTGGAAAAGGAAAAGGGCCAACACCACCGTAGCAGCAGAGGTGTGAGAAGCCAAAACGGCAGTGCGACGCCAGCCAAAAGGAAAAACGAGGAGAAAAAAGAGAAGAGACAGGACGACAAGCAAAAAGAGACGAAAAGCAGCCGAAAAAGTGCAGAAAAGAAAACTTAGTCTTTGCTTGATTGGGCTGGGCAACGTCGCAGCAACGGAACGCCGCCCGTGGGTGACAGCTCGAGGTGGAGAAGACGACAGGACACAGGAGAAAAGAGGCAGAAAAACGACACCAAAGTCAACATTGACAGACACACACTGCTTGGCAATGCAACGCTGGAAAGACACCGACCCCTGCCGACCCCTGGTTCTGCTCTTGCCCACTCCACCACAGCCGGGATGGGGACCGTTAAATTGGGTGCAACTGGAGAGAGAAAGGGAAAGAGCGAGACGGGAAGACCAGAGCCAAAGCGGACAGGGCCAGAGCCCAGAAGGAAAAGGAAAGAACAAACTAAGAGCAGCCCAGAGCAAAGAGGGACAAGAGGGCTGCGAAAAGAGAAAGGCGCAACGGCCAGTGCGAGGGGACAATTCCAAAAGTTCAACGGCAGGAGCGATATTCGCAACGGTGAAAAGGAAGTCGCCCTTGAAAGTACTTTGTCCATAGCGGATGTCGCTACCAGCACTTACTCGTACTTCCAAGTATTTTCAAGATAAATAGTGTCGGGTTTATTTACTTTTGAACAACAGACTTGTCATAGTGAAGTACTGCGCTCTTTTGTGCAAGTTTCTTTGTCGCCTCCTGCTGCCGCACTCCGTTTTCTGTCTTTTGCTGTGGCGCGATTTCCTGGTACGCTAGCGGCGGAAACGGGCGTGGTTCGTGCCTGCCTTGCTCTCCTATGCTAGCGCGATAGGTTGCTGCCCCTTTTCCAAAGCTCGCTTTTATTTATTTTTGGGAGCCCGGTCTTTCCTTTCGTGGTTGCTCTCTCCGTCTTGTGACGGCAGACGGTTCGACGAGATGGGAAAGCACGGTTCGTTCACACTTGCTGTGTTGCGAGCCGTTGTCACCCGTTTCCTACGCTGCATTTTCGTTCTTTGGTTCCTTGGAAAATAGCAATCCAGCCCGCCTTCCCAACGCCACGTCGTTCAGAACGTTGCTTGGGAAGGTGCGGTGGGAAGGGATAGAAACATGGGAACTCTCCCGACAAAGTCAATGCCGGGGAAGGAAAAGACAACATGGCCATAAATAAAAACGAACGACTGAAAAGATGCTCAAGTTGTCGACAATATTACTCGCCACGCAAAGCCGCGATTACGAGCCACCTCGGTCACCCACACTTTTGCGCTTGTTGACAGGCAAAACGGAAGCTCAGCGGCCAGAATCCAATCGGGCCCACACGGCCAGTCAACTTACCCACACAACCACAACGCGACACCAACAGAAGGAAAAACGTCTGTCAGGAAAGGGCCACCCACACACCCTCTTCCCCTCCTGGCCCACCTTCTCTCCAGACAGAACTCAAGAGAAAAGACTCGGGCACACAAACCTCTCAGTGCCCCGTTCTTTCAATGGTTCGAATGGTCTGTGTTGACTTGCCACCTCGATCGGGTCCCGTTTTGGAAGCATCGACCCTGCCCACATTTTGCCCAGTTCCTTCCCAGTCTTCCTGTTGTCCCCGTTTTGGGCTCCATGGTTCTTGCACTTTTGCTCTCTTTTTTGCTCACTCCTGCCCTGCTGTGTGCGCAAAACGGGCGGCTCTTTCTCAATTGAATGCGTCTCCTTTTTCTTTCGTCTGTTGTTGCCCCTGTCTGTATTTGTACGTACTTGAAGTAAACTGTATCGATCCTGGAACGGCCATTGACCGCAATTGTGCTCGTCCTTGTGGCTTCACTGTTCAATATCGTCCCTTTATCGTCCCAGCCCTCATTCCTCCACGTCTCTCCCTCGCTCCAGATCTACAGACGCTCGCGCTCTCCCACCATCCCTCGCTCCCGCTCTCTGCTCCTTGCTTCTCTTGCGTCGCTCGCCCTGACCCTCTCCAGTGTCTAATTCGCCCTCCAACACAACACACGCTCTATCGTGCATCGGCAGACACAGCACACCAACTGATCTGGCCGAGTCGCCGCTTGCCGATCGCCCGGCTCTTCTGGCCCAGACAACCACACAAAAATACAAGTACAGCTGCGAACAAAATAGGCAAGCTGGAATACAAACAAACGTAAAAAAAGAGGATCCAAAACAACACCAATTGCGAGACCTCATCCAGCAGTCCGCGTCAACGCCAAATCGAGACAGACATATCATAACGCACTGTCGATTACGCCAAAGCACGGGGTAGTCTGTCTCTTTTCAGTGTGTGTCTGCATCTCGCCGCCTCACTGCCCCTCAACCACGACATGTGATACGTCTGTCTTGGTTGCCCGCTGCGATCGTCTCTTACCCGTACATTTTGACAGACGCTTGGTTGCATTAACGGCCGTCCGTGATAGGGGCCTGCCCACCACAAAATTCAAAAATCCAGACGCACCCAGACGCATTCTCGCGCACCGTTGCATTCTGGCTCGCTCTTTAACCTCATTGACCCCCTCGCACACCCCCGACCCTCGTCGTCCGCTCTACTCTTTTCCCCTCTTTTTTGACCTGCCCGAGCTCGAGCCTGCCTGCCCGTTTTGCGCTTCGACTTCGCTTCGACGAAAAAGAGCCAGCATCTTTTCCTATTCTGTTCTCGTCACAACATTCTCCCTGTTGTTTTCACTTCGTCTGCCCCTCCTCGACATCGGTCCTTTACAAGGGAGAAATACCAGCACAGGAAGAGTCAGCAAAAACGATACAGTTTTTCTCTTGGTGCAGTTTTGGGTTTTGGTTCTGGACGACGCCCCGACAAAACGGAACGCCCTTGGCCTTCGGAGTGTTTTCCGAAGGTTCGATACGCCACGCCCAGCTTTTGCTTCATCTTCTTGCTGCACCGATCGGTTCGCGGCCGTCCTGCACCTCTCCTGCAGAGAACATCGCATCAGGTACGCAAAAACCATTTTCTAGTCTTTTCCAGAGTTCACTCCATACCTCCATCACCCCCTTGCCTCTTCTTGCCTCTTCTTGCCTCTTGTCGCCTTCGTGCTGTCTCTGTCCGCACACTCCTGCATTGCCTTGGCACCTGGGGGGGAAGAGAAGCCCTCCCCCGAAACCTTGAGGGCCAGGGGACTCCCCTGTCTTACACCAACGGGCGGAGCTTCTCCCACGGATCCTCCTCCTTGCGCACAAACACACTCCCATCCATCGAAAACGGAGCCTTCGTACGACTCCCAGTCAAGGCCAGGACGGACTATGACCGCACCAGCACTCACAGTTACACTCCCCCCTCTGCCTCCCACGCCCTAGCACACACGCCCCCCATATGCCACTGCACGATATGGGTGTCGATGCTCTACCCACTACCATATGGAGTGGCTCTCGAGTGGCTCTCTCCCTCATATACGCACTCCCACCCATTCTTAACATTCCTCGCCCCTCTTACACTTTTACTTTTTCTTCAACTTCGATCACAGCCACCCGCCCTTCTTACATTCCACCGCGTCCTTTCTACAGCTCCCTTCTTTCGCCTTACGACCTGTCCCTTTCTTCTTTTCTTCCGCACTTCGTCATTCTCGCGTTTGCATTCCAGTCGACGACGTTCTTCGAGCCGACGCGACCTCTTGGACCTGACCCGGACTGATCCAAGTTTCTAGTAATTTTTTCTTGGTTTTTTCAAACATACGACAGCCGTCGACGACTTGTCAGTTAGTTTTTCGACCGCATTTTTGTTCTCTCGACGACAAACAATCTTCTCTCGATTACCCAGCAAAACAACACCCAACCAACTCGCCAGACTTTTCGTCTTTAATTTGACGACACTCATGGTGCTGCTCTCCTCGACTTTCCAGCAGCAATGGCTATGCTGAGCCAACATCCCATGCGTTCGAGTCTTTCCGTGGCTCCCCTCTCTTTCCAAAAACACACACCCTCGACGACATCTTCGGACGATGATGGCTACTTGAATGTCTACCCTCAACAGGCGGCTTCGTCGACTTCTTCCACCACCCTATCCACATCCACCGTGGCCAGCAAGGTCTACGGTAACTCACAAATGACGCCTCCAGCAACACCAAATGGCTCCAACGAGAGTCTGCCACACGGTGACCACCGGCGGCAACAAACAACAACAACCGGGACAGCAGTAATAACATCACCAGCTGCGTCCCAGGACTACGCCCAGGACTACCCTGAGGACCACCCGCAGGAATACGCCCAGGAGTACCATCACAACCAGAACTACATGTACACATCACCATCACCACCCGACCCGCCACCAGTCTTCCACAACTTCCTGCGCGCCTACTATGCTTTCCACCCGAGCTACTCACCCGCCGACTCGACCGTTACTCTGCCGATGAACGAGGGCGACGTGATTCTGGTGCACTCGATCCATACTAATGGCTGGGCTGACGGCACTCTCCTGGCCTCTGGCGCTCGCGGCTGGCTGCCGACCAACTACTGTGACGCTTACGATCCGGAGGAGATGCGCAACTTGTTGAATGCACTTTTGAATTTCTGGGACCTGATGCGCAGCACGACTGTCAATGACAACGAGATCTTTGGCAACCAGGAGTTTATGAAGGGCATCATTGCCGGTGTGCGTTACCTTTTGGAACGGACACACTGTCTGACTCGTGAATCTGCTATGGTTCAGCGCCACGATGGCCTCCGCCGTGGCCGCAAGTCGCTCCTGTCTGAGCTTTCTTCGCTCGTCAAGTCGGCTAAGCGCCTGCAAGACCACCAGCGGTCGCCCAGCTCGACCGAGAATGCTAACGACATTATCGACGAGATGATCCTTAAGGCCTTTAAGATTGTCACCAAGGCCGTTCGCTTCTTTGACGTTCTGGAGGACGACCGCCGCCAGCGCGCACCAGCAGTATCTGTTATGGCTACAGTGCTCGAGGAGAACTCGGTGCCACCAACACCGCCGGCAGATGCCGTCACTTTCCAGGCCGGTGCTAACCAACAGGCCGATGCTGCTGCTGACGACCAGAACGACCATGTTAAGAGTGACAGCAACGACAACACTGTGACTTTGTCGAGCTCTGCACCTGCTGGTATCAGCATTCCTGCCTCTGCTTCTACTCCGTCGCTGTCTGTATCAATAGGGGTGACGCCTGTAAACAAGCGACTGTCTAGCATCGCTGCCAGCTACCACAACCGCTTGTCACAGACGACGCCTCTGGTCAGCCACCGTCTGTCATCGTCGAGCATCTCGCATCGTGTGTCGCTTGCTGGCCCTTCGTCTCTCTCCGAACCCCAGAACCTGGTTTCCAATCGGCTGAGTGACCGACACGATACGTTCCTGTCCTACCTGGGCTCATTTATTGGCCGTCTTCACTTGCAGTCGCAGTCTCGACCGCATCTGGCCCTTGCAATCAAACAATCGGCTACTTCCGGCGGTCAGCTCCTCGTGGTGGTCGATATTGTCTCTGCGCACAATGCACTCAGCCGAGATATTTTGCAAAAATCTCGTGTGGCCATGTGCGACCGCATTGTCGACCTCGTGTGCCTTGCCCGAGACATTCTGACCAACCCTATGCCTGAAGTCGAGGATGTCATCATGTCCCAAGACAATGGCCGTCTTCTGACCGCTGCCACGGACTGTGTCAAGGCCACTGGTGAGTGCGTCGCTAAGACGAAGTGGGTCATCGAGCGTATTGGTGACTTTGAGTATGAATTTGACGATGCTACTCTCGCCTTCGACCTGGACCTGTCTGTCTTGGACGCTGCAGCTGCCGAGAGCACGGTTCACCACAGCTCCCTGGACCCGGCTCCGCTCCCTGTTGAGGACGAGCGGCCCCAGACGGCCGGCGGCTCAGTGAGCGTGGTCGATTCGGTCGTCTCTTCGTCAGTGTCCGAGGCACCTGCTTCTGTTGCCACTACTACGTCCCTGGCCACCTTCTCTACTTCGCTCACCAGCAACCACAACGCCTCCTCTTCTATTGATGCGACGACGTCTGCTCCCACCGTCGCTTCCGCCAACTCTTCTCCTAGCAAGCGCACGACGCGCTCTACGCTCTCCATCGACAAGCCGCTCCCTGAAGTCCCCCAGGGTGTTACATCGCCTATCGAGGAGCAGCGCTTCTCTCACCACCGCCGCTCTCTTTCCATTGTTCGCCCGCCTTCGTTTGCCGCCGAGGACAGCAACAGCTCCATGAACAGCATGGCCATGGCACCGCCTCCAGAAGTGTTTATTCGCCCTTCTCTCCCGCCTCTGCGTCGCCTGTCGACTCTTCTGCCGAACGACGACTTCAGCCCCGTTGAGCCGTCCGCCAGCAACGACGGCGAGTTTACTTCGTCTTTCCGCTCAGAGAGTCTGACCGCACTGAGCTCTGGCACTACCAGCACCTACGCCAGCCGCGATTCGGAGTTCAGCCTTGTTTCGCAAACCTCGACCCGCGCCACGACGCCCGAGATGACCAACGGCCCCAAGAGCCAGCCGTCTCTGTCGGATCTGAGCATGACCGGCAGCGGCACGCTCATTGAGGATGGCGAGGAGGATGTCGAGTCGAGGCTCCTCGAGCGCACCTACGCTCACGAGCTGATGTACAACAAGGAAGGCCAGGTTACTGGTGGCTCACTCCAGGCTCTTGTTGAGCGCCTCACTACGCACGAGTCGACCCCGGACGCCATGTTCGTGTCGACCTTCTACTTGACGTTCCGGCTGTTCTGCACGCCGATCAAGCTGACAGAGGCTCTCATCGACCGCTTTGAGTACGTTGGCGAGTCGCCGCACATGGCAAGCCCCGTGCGCCTTCGCGTGTACAACGCCTTCAAGGGTTGGCTCGAGTCGCACTGGCGTGACGTGACTGATCGCGAGGCCCTGGCCTTTATCGTTCCCTTCGCCGAGCACAGACTTGGCCTCATACTGCCTTCTGCCGGCCGCCGTCTCTACGAACTTGCTCAGCGCGTCAGCTCAACCGACGCCACTCTGGTCCCTCGCCTCGTGTCCTCCATGGGCAAGACGAACACCTCTATCTCACAGTACGTGCCTCTGGATACGCCTCTGCCGCCTACGATCATGTCCAAGAGCCTGCAGCACGGTCTTTCGAACTGGAAGATGGGCGGTAGCGCCCCCATCATCATGGACTTTGAACCCCTCGAGTTTGCCCGCCAGATCACTACGCGCCAGATGAGCATCTTCTGCTCCATCATGCCCGAGGAGCTCCTTGGCTCGCAGTGGATGAAGAAGGGTGGCCTGGACTCGCCTAACGTCAAGGCCATGACTGCCCTGTCAACGGATCTGTCTAACCTGGTGGCCGACACCATTCTTCAGTACCCTGAGGTCAAGAAGCGCGCCAGTGTCATCAAGCAGTGGATCAAGATTGCACACCAGTGCTACGAGCTGCACAACTACGATGCTCTGATGGCCATTATCTGCAGCTTGAACAGCTCCACGATTACTCGTCTCCGTCGCACGTGGGATGTCGTGTCGCCCAAGCGTCGCGAGATGCTCAAGGTGCTGCAGGCGATTGTCGAGCCTGCCCAGAACAACAAGGTTCTGCGTGGCCGTCTGCACGACCACGTCCCTCCCTGCCTGCCTTTCCTCGGCATGTACCTGACGGATCTGACGTTTGTCGACATTGGCAACCCGGCGACCAAGCAGCTGCCTGGCCAGGACGGTGGCGAGCCAAACGGCGACGGCTCCAGCTGCTCGGGCCTGACTGTGGTCAACTTTGACAAGCACACCCGTACGGCCAAGATTATTGGCGAGCTCCAGCGCTTCCAGATCCCCTACCGCCTTATTGAGGTCCCGGACATTCAGGACTGGATCACCAACCAGATCACCCGCGTCCGCGAGCTCGAGACGCCCGGCAACAACATGCAGGTGTCGTACTACCGCAAGTCTCTGCTGCTTGAGCCTCGCGAGAACCAGGCCACGCTTAAGTCTGTCGTCGATGCCGGCACCTCGGCCGCGTCTACCGCTGCGCCTTCCATCAAGGAGACGTCTTCATCGCGCACCGATCTGTTTGCCTGGATGCGTGGTGGCAATGCCAACAATGCAGCCAACAATGCCACCGCGAACGTTATCTAAAACACTTTCACACTCCCATACCACTACCATCACTACTACTCTCGCTCTTTTCTTTTTCTTCTATTTTCTTTGTTCTATTTTGCATCGCTCGATCAATTCTCAATGATACCCCTTATTTCTTCCCATTTTCAAACCACCTTACTACTACCTCCTACTTCTTTTTCATACTCATATCCACCTCCTCCAACCCGATCCATTCTCTCTCTTCTTCTTCTTTCTTTTTTTTTTTCTATTTTGACTTTGATCATAGCTGCTACGTCTTTACATGTCATATCATATTGCTCACGGCCGCATGCTCTAGCAGACTGTTCTTTTTACTTCTTTCTATTCCCCTTTTCTTTTTCTTTTTCTTTACTATTTCTTGTTTCTACTGGCGCAAGCCTCTTTGCGATGCCCCGTCAAATAGTTCGGTCTGCGGGCACACATGCATACCTGGGCGATTGGCAGGATCCAATGTATGGTGGACCAGCAGCTGGGGGTTGTCTTTTCTTATTTCTTTTTCTCTTTCTTTTTATATTCCTGGGTTTGGGTTTTCTATCTTTACTGGAGGGGGGGCGTTGGCGAGTTTCGGCGAGGGAAAAATTAAAACGAGGGAGGTCTTGCTTTTTTTCTTTCTCTTTTCTTTCCATCTACTATTGTCTATTCTATTTATTCTGGTGCCTGATACTGGGTTTTCTTCGTGTTTTCTTTTCTCTTTCTTCTCCATTACTTTACCTTCTGTCTGGAAATTGGGAAACAAAAAGGGGAAAACTACAAACTACTACTTACAACCTGTCTCAAATAGTATGCTGCTGGCTTGGAAAAAAAAACGGGTTCGCACCCGTGCCAGCTTCAGCCGAACAATGCAAATTGTTCCAAAATACCAAATCAAACTACGTTAACATAATATCCTGTCCTCTTTTACTGTGAATGCCTTGTACTGTGAACTGTGAGTGAATATGTGTTATTGTATGGCCTGACTTAAGCAGGGAAGACACAGCGAAGTGGCCTGCTTCGGTGTTGGTTGTGAGCTGTTTTAGACGTGTTGTGTTGGCTGTAGGATGCATGTTGGTTGGGAGTGTTCTGTTGTCACATGAAGTTGCAAGGCAAAGGTTTGGTCCGAAACTCTTCATACCGCTTTTGGACTGGGACCTTGCGTCCTCTGTCGAGCACCTCTCCACACTTCAAAGAGAAATACAACATCGGGCGGGTGGGTGCGATGGTCTGTTGATTTTGAGTGAGAAAGAGGAGCACGCGCCGCGCCGGGTTAACGGGACGAAAATAAGGAGGGGGAAGCCATAGAGCGGTGGGATATGCAGCGAGACGGCGTGTAGGCAGAAGAATGGAAATCGTTGAGCAAGAAGACAACGTTGCTTTATCACAAAAAGAATATTGAAAACATTCAACTTCATAAAACACAAAAGTCCTCCTGAAAGAACTGTCTCCTGCAACTGCTCCGAAGATTGAACGGGGAGGAAAGAGAGAAGAAGAGGGGGACGAAGCCAAAAAGACGGGGCATTTTTTTGGTGGCATTTTGGCTGTACCCCAGGGTTCTTTGGTCCCCTTTTGGGGAGGGGCCCCGAATTCCCCCATATGTACGAAAACGTCCTCGCTCTCGCGCACCAACGGCAGTTTTACCACCCAGATCCTTCCTTTCTCCCTCCTGCCCTTGCTGGGGGGCATTCGTTTTCTTTTCTCTCCTCTTGTCTAAAAATTTGGCAATCCCCTCTTTCTTTTCTTTCTCCTTATTCTATTTTCAAAGCTAGACATCATGTATTCCTTGAATCTTTAAATCGACCCTTTGATATTTCGATACATTCAAAGTACCGACGACAAACTCGCCAACAAATCCACAACATAATCGACCGACAGATACCGCGGCCTTCGTTCTCCGGCCCTCTCCACATGCTCGACACTTGATCTATTTCTTTTCGTCTTCACCCCATTCATCCGTTCACTCGTTTGCATTCTCGCCTTGTTTGTTTGTTTATTGCATTGTTTTCTTTATTTGATTTCATATATACGTTTGGCTTTGTTTCTTCAGTTTCACCGTCTTCCTCTTTCCTCTCCCTGGTTCGCTTTGAACCATCTAAAATTGTCGTCGCTCATTTCATTCAGTCTCTCAAGTGAGAATCCTCTATTTCCAGCCGTTGAACTTGAGCATGCTGCCCTGCTCGTCCAGCGTGCGGTGCAGGTCAAAGGCCTGGTAGAGCAGGTGGGGCTCGTGGCCCATGCCGCGCTTGAGGCAGTACGAGTCGGCCTTGTCGAGGTAGTCGCTGAGGATGGGCTGGTACAGCGGGTGGGCGCACTTCTTGACAATGACGCGGGCGCGCTCGCGGGGGCTGAGGCCGCGGACGTCAGCGAGACCCTGCTCCGTCACGACGACATCGAGATCGTGCTCGGTCTGGTCAACGTGCGTGCACATGGGGACAATGCACGAGATGCCGTTGGGGTCGGTCTTGGAGGGGCGGCTCGAGGGGGTGTGCATGATGGAGTACTTTGCGTTGCGCAAAAAGTCGGCGGAGCCGCCGAGACCGTTGAGCATGCGCGAGCCGTTGACGCAGGTGCTGTTGGCGTGGGCGTACAGGTCGACCTCGACGGGGGTGTTCATGCCGATGACACCGAGGCGGCGGATCAGCTCAGGGCTGTTGGAGACCTGCTGCGAGCGCAGCAGGAGACGGTCCTTGTAGGACTCCCAGTTGGAGTAGAAGCGCTTGAAGCCGTCGGGGGAGAAGCGGATGGAGGTGGCCGTGGCGAAATCGAGGTGGCCCGAGTCGAAGAGGTCGAGGAAGGTGTCCTGGATAACCTCGGTCCAGACCTTGAGGTGCCAGAACTTGGCGTTCTGCAGACCGCCAATGACGGCGTTGGCAATGTTGCCAATACCGGACTGAATGGGCAGCAGCGAGGGCGGCAGGCGGCCCTGGTTGACCTCGTGCTCAAAGAACTCAATCAGGTGGCCGGCAATCTGGAAGGAGGACTCGTCGGCGGGGGTGTTGGGCAGGGTCTGGTCCTGGTAGTCGGACTCGACAATACCGACAACCTTCTCAGGGTCTAGGGGAATCGAAGTGGTACCGATGCGGTCCTCAACGGTGGTAATCAGGTAGGGCTTGCGGCGGGGCGGCAGGTCAGTGGTGGTGATGTCGTGCAGGCCCTCGAAGCTGGGCAGGGCCGTGTTGACCTCGATGATGATTTTGTCGGCCATCTGCATGAGCTCGGGGGTGGCACCGACGGAAGCACCAGGGACGATGCTGCCGTCAGCCAGGATGTCGGTGGCTTCGACGACAGTGACGTCGAGGTTACGGTTGCCGTTGGGCCGGTCCTTGGTGTAGTAGCCATAGGCCAGGTCGACGGGAAACATGGACAGGTGCTTGTCGAAGAACTTGATGGAGCCGTTGTTGATGCCCTTGGCGATGGACTTGCCGACCTGGTGGGGCGAGCGGCGCTCAATCATGTCGAGACCGGCCCAGCGGTTCTCGGTCTCGGCGCCGGACGAGGCACCGACAAAGAGCGAGTAGCGCATCTGGCCCTGCAGGTTGTTGTTCTCGACATGGTCGGCCAAAAAGGTGGGGATCTTCTTGGGGTAGCCGACGCCGGTGAAGCCGGACCAGCCGATGTAGGTGCCGTTGGGGAAGTGGTGCAGAAGGTCCTGGGGCTGGCAGACCTTCTTGAGCATGGACGCGCGCTGGATGCGCGACTTGAGGGCTGCTGAAGCCATGATGTGAGGAGGAGGAGGGGAGGACAATGGTGTGATACCAAAGAGAAGGAGGGAGGGGACGGAGAGAAGGGGAAAGAGGGGAGAGGGTCTGGGGAAGAAGAGGAGAAGAAAGAAAGAAAAGGAGAAGAGAAGAAGAAGGGAAAAGGAGAAAGAAAGAAGAGGAGGAGAAGAGACCAAAAAGAGAGGGGAGAGGAAAAAGAAAAGAGAGGACAAGAAGTGAAGAGGACACCAAAAAATAGCTTGAGGATGGCGGACAAGTCACCCAAGATGGCGGAGAACCAGGCCGGCACCGGTTCTGGTCTGCAGGCACGGAGACGGCGGCACTGGGCAACAAGGGACTCTGGGGAAACCTGGTTTTTTGTGGGATGCAAGGGAAGAAGCACAAGATGTGGCGATGAGGGTCGAGGTCACTTTTCTACCCCTTTTTGAACGTTCTTGTTCTGTTCCTTCCCGTCATCGTCAGGGCACCTCGGTCGCTCTTGCATTGCCTCTTTTTCGCTGTTTCGCTCCTTCCTGCGCCCATGAGCTATGGTGGGCGCTTTGTGTGTGGTGGTGGGCGCGGCGCGTTTGACGCTAACGACAGAGGTAAGAGCGAAAGAGCCAACGACGTCGCCAGCCCACCTTGGGGCTAACGAAACAGCGCGCCCACCCCCAGCAAAAAGCCTGCCCAGAGCGGCTCTTCAATTGCCTTTTACCGAACGGCAGCCGAACTAGATCCCAGACCACGCCTATTTCTGCAGATTTCTGGGCCGTCCACAGCGTGGCAGCATGGAACAAAGTCCCGTTCGCCCAGATACACTTTGAATTGTACCTTGGATCTCGAATAAGGTGGAGGAAGGAA
Organism: Ophiostoma sp. CBS 140.51; assembly: GCA_029298735.1. Lineage (NCBI taxonomy): Eukaryota > Fungi > Ascomycota > Sordariomycetes > Ophiostomatales > Ophiostomataceae > Ophiostoma > Ophiostoma sp. CBS 140.51. Next base: position 70,950 of record JANSLP010000126.1, read on the forward strand.
GCCGTTTATCGATAACAGATACGATGTAGGCGTCGCAAGCTCATAGTTGAAAGGGGAGAAATAACGACGCTGACAACGCTTACTGAACGGCGACCAACGAAGAGGGGCAAAATTGGTGAAAGTGGCCCAAAACTTGAATTGGCGATGTCAGGACAAAAGACAAAAAGGCAATAAACGAGATCGTCAAGTCCGCCAAAACTGACATGAAAAGGCGAAAAAGACGGCCAGACAATCAATTGGCATGGGATATTAGAGAAAAAGCAGACAAGGAAAGCCGAAGCTCGATCGACGGCGTTGCTCGGGCGCCAATTCAATGGAAATGAAGTCGCCTATACAAGGCTTCGTCACTTACAGCAACGCGCGACTTGGTCTCGAGACTTTTTGACTTTTGCGAGATGCGCTTCGGACGACCTTGCGCCCATTGGCCAATCGTTTGCGTTTCTATTGATCGAGCGGGCACCATCTTTGGCAACGGGGAATTGGCTTCTCATCTGCCTGGTCTAGGACTTTTGATGATGCCCCGCCTTATTCTCCTTATTACATTGCCTATTTGTGTTTTGTTGGGCATTCAATGTGATATCCTGGCATCCCGTGCAGCAATTGGCGTAGGACATGAAGCAAGAGCACGTAAGAATGTAGAACGAAGAGTTGAAGCACGACAATACGGTCCGTTGAGCTTCCCGGTCGGTCTGGCGTTCTGTGTATTTCCGCAGTCGGAACTGGCGGGCTTCGGCGAACGCAAAACACGCAAATGCTGTCTACAACTTGTATGCAGACAATACAGACAGTCGAAGATAGCCAAAGAAAAACTACGAATGACAAGGCTTGGCGTCGTCGATTTTTTTGCGATATTTGCCATTGGGGTTCTTGGAGTTGCAACGGCGCATGATGTCACGAGACTTGCCTTTGACGGGGGATTTGCGCCTCGCCTCGCCTCGCGTCTCGCGCCTTTTTCTTGTACCTGTTTAACTGTCTTGACCGCACTCAGTGCCTGACTTGACACAATGACATTTGACGTTTTTGGAATTGTAACAACTATTTTCCGGGCATGAGTCCCATTTGGGCCTGATTTTTTGGGTAGCGCATGATGGCGGACTGGCCGCGCTCAGAAAAGCTGTCAGTCGTACGACACTCTTTACCGTGGGATCCATCTAGCCACAGCAAGCAAAAGCAAGAAATGCATCCCCACTGGGCAACATCCCTCCGCAATCCGGATGTAGAGCCTCTACGACGCATGGTATCCGTATATGTACAATATGGCATTGTTTTAAGAGCTGATGCAGGTGTCTTATGACGGTTTAAATACCTTGATGGCGCATCTTTGTTCTGTATCTCACGATGCCTAACGCATTCTCTTCGAGGACAGCACGACACAACAGTCACCAACAGTCACCAACAACAGACAAGATTTAAACAAAGAATTTGCTTTGTTTTTGATTAATAGGCAGGTAATATAAACTAAGAACTATGCCAGGTATCACAAGTAGAGAAAATGAGAGAAAAAAAAGAAACAACTAGAAAAGAGGTATTTGAAAAGATCTTTCATGCCAGTCTGGGGGAGGGAAGGCGATGATCCGTGGCAGGACAATCACCCAACACCATCACCAGCACTAGTTTTTGTACGCACCCCCATTACATCCATAAAACATCCTCATCTAAGGTCAGACAAGATCAAGAGACAACCTAGAATCTCACTTGCTGCCCTTCCATTCCCACCCCCGCATTAAACACTTGGTTTGACGACGCTGTTGCAGACTGCAGAGTTTCATGAAATCATAAAGAGATCGCAAAGCATTCGACATTCATCCCACACGACTCATCCGAGCATCACCATGCTCAGACTTACACGTCGTGGTGAACGGCCTTCTCGTGGAGAGCACCGGGGGCGATGACGTCCTCAATGGTCTCGTCGGAGAACTTGAGATCTTCCTCGATGGTGACCGTATCCTTAATACGGAGCACAATCAGGGGAGCGGCGACGATCAGAGCGCCGGCAAGGAGACCCCACTGTATATGGTTAGTATGGGAACAAGAGGAATCACGAGAAAGAGTGGGGGATACACACAGTAGCACCAAAGATGGTGTTGAAGGGCTTCTTAACACCGTCCAGGCGCCAGAAGACGGCGGCACCGGCGGACTGGATGCCCTTGTAGAAACCAGCCAGGTTGGCAGCCTTGCGGCCCGAGTTGGACAGAGAGCCCATGAACCAGTAGATGCACGTCTGCCAGCAAGCATCGTAGAAGCCGTAGGCCATGTACAGGAACATGGGGCCAATGTAGAGCTTGCCACCATCGGTCCAGTCAACGGGGACGTAGTTCGGGTTTTTGGGCGTAGCCAGCTCGCGGGGGAGCTGCATCTTCATCCAGGCGTAGCCGCCACCCCAGATGGCAAAGGTCAGGGCACCGAGAGCCAGGAGGGCAATGCGGGCGCGCATGGAACGGCGGATGCCCTGGTAGTCCAGAGCGTAGCCGAAGACGGTGGCACCAAGCATCTGAGCCAGCCAGTACAGCAGGTTGTTGAGAGCACGAGTGCGGGTGTTAAAGAAGGCGGCGTTCATGTCGTTGGTCTGGTAGGTGGTGAAGGTGTTGGAGGCGAAAAACATGGGGAACAGCAGCAGGATCCACGGATCGTCAAACAGGGTGTCCTTGAGGCCGATCAGCTCAGTCTTGATAGAGGGGTTCTTCATCAGGATGATCTTGGAGCCGTCCTCGCGCACAACGGAGGTGGCGTTGACCAAAAGCACGGCAACAACGGCACCGAGGAACATCAGCACGATGAAACCGGCGTAGGTGCCGTCAGAGACGGTCTGGGCAGCAGTGGTGTGGATGTTCTGGCCCAGGGGAATGAGGGCACCGACGACACCACCCAGGTTGAAGATGACCCAGAACCACGAGATGTAGCGGCCCTTCTTGTCCTCAGGGGGGTAGGCCATCATGATGGTACCCTGACCGGTCCACAGAAGACCAGCGCAGAGACCAAGGAAAGCACCAGCGAAAATGACGAAGCCGTCGTTCTCAGTGTGCGAGTAGCACAGGAAGCTGGCGGAGTAGATGCAGTAACCGATACCACCGAGAGACAGGGTGAGCTTGACACCAAAGGTGTTGGCGAAAGAGCCGGACAGGAAACCGACGACGGCGAAGACGGAGTAGAGAGCAGTAGCGGCGGCGTCCTGGGCCCAGGAGTCGACCTGGCCACCGGCACCCATACCGGTCAGGGCGTTGAACATACCCGGGCACAGGAAACAGACAAAGGCGACCATGACAAGCTGGACCTCAGGCGAGGCGTACCAGAGCTCCTTGCCGAATACGCGGAAGCCCTTGTATTTCCAGCCAGGAGGGCGGACGACTTGGCCATCGGGACCCAGAACAGCGACCTCCTCAGGCGCGTGGACGGGAGCGGGGGCGACAGCCTCCGTCTCGGGGACGGCGCTGATGTTCTTTTCGTCGGCCATTTTGTTGATATTGGCTATGGAGATACTACACTGTTGATTGTATTAGTACCGAAGCTTGAAAACTGCTTGCTAGGCGCGAGATGCGCGTCGAAATGAGAAGTGAAGCCAAGATATTTCGGTGTTGCCGTGAATCTGGGATTTGTAGGTGCATTACGGGGATGAGAAAAGACGTGTCATGGTCGAAAGGGGCGAGGGCGAGCCAGAGATCCGGACACAAAGGCGAAATATGGCGCAAGTGAAGAGATTGGGGGGCGAATGCGATATCTCACTGCCATGACCGGGCCAGAGCAAAAGCAGCAGCTGTTCGTGTTGTTTCGGAGCTGCTGGTGCTGGTTCTCGTGCTGATTGATGGTGCAGCCCGTGGCGCAAGGTGCAGGTGGTGACGCGGAGTGGTACAGCAATAAACAATGTAATCTAAACGCACAAGATAACTCACAATTCAAGCCGAAAGATAAACTGTCCAAGCCAGGCAAGGATAGGAAGGCGAGGGTCCAGAAGGGAAAGAAAAAGAGACGGCTAAAGTCGAGGTAGAGGGTGCGAGGCAATCTACACGAAGCCGGTGGCGGTGATTAATATAAAAGTAAAAAAGAGAAGTGAAGTTATGAATTAAGAAAATCCGCCCGTTCGGGAGTCTAGCCGGAACTAGGGTCTGTCGTTCAGGTTAATATCCTCGCTTGAAGACAAGAAGAGAAGAGGCACGAGAAAGAAAACAAAAAAGATGGGAAGAGACGAGGTTGAAGTATAAGAAGGAAATGTGAAGGAAGAAGGGATGTAGCCTCGGTGCGGGTAGAAAGGGGGCTAGAGCACGGCAAGGTTGCAGAAGGATAAGGAAATAAGAAACGAAGAAAAATAACCCCAATAAAATAAAGGACCAGGAAACCTCACAAAAAAAGAAAGTAACGAATGGAACCAGGGATTGCTTGTCGTAGGTGACAAGGGTTGATAGGCCGCTGGTAGTTTGGTAGAGTCTGGTGGTAGTCTGGAAGGGTGGAGGACAAGGGGAGAGGGGGTAGTCTGGGACTTTGACACGAGACAGGTGTGATATTGGGGAAAAAGAGGGGACCTGGAGGGGAAGAGAAGGCAAAAGGCACGAGAGGCGAGGGACGAGACAATGAAAGAAAGGCGCTGGGTACTCACAGGTTGTCAAATAGTGACCGATGCAGCGGTTGCAAGGTAGCAGCCACCAGGTTGGGTCTGGTCAGGTCTGAAGTGTGGACGAGCCGAGCGGGCAACGGCAGGGCAGCACCGGGTGGTAGTACGGCGGTAGCGTGGTAGCGTCCACGGACAAGTTAGATAAACGGAGGGGGTGGTTGGACGAGGCGAAAGCAGGACGTCCAAGATGGGGGTGTGGGAGGTAGAGGTAGCGTCCTGGAGTTGTATCAGGACACAAAGAGACAGAGTCGAGATAGAAGATAGAGAGGAAGAGAGAGATAGGAGAACGAGGGAAACGAGTGGGAACACTACGAGAGGCGACAAAAAGACAAGGGAAAGCGTTAGTGAAGCACAGGAGACTGCAAAAGAGTGCAAACAAGAGGAAACGACACGAAAGGGGGGGACGAGTGAGGCTACGTCGTACGTGACAAGCTTTCGTCTATCCGCGCTTTTCGTATGGCTCAATCTCTATCTCGCGTTGTTGGTGGACGTCGAGCGTCTGTTTTTGGACTGGCCTGAAGAACGGGGCTTCTTTCTTTTTGCTTTTCTGGCCGGGGCACACGAGACAAGAAAAAAAACAGCAGCGCTGAGATTTAAGGTGACACTGGGGTGGGTAGCGGAAAGGGGAGAAGAACGACGGCAAACAGCGGCCAGGGAATGCGATCATGGGAAAAGAACAGGACAAAACAGACAAAAAGAGACTCTAAAGAACAGGTATAACGAGCGCCAGAGGCACTAGACCGGAGATGTGACGACGGTGGAGGGTCCACAGCGGCGTGGATAAGGAAGAACGTCCGGGGGAAGACGATGGGATGGATGGACAAAGCTCGAAAGGCAGGGGCGTACCTATCGTGTTTTTGGGCTGTGTGTTTCCTGTCTGCAAATCTTTGTTCTCGTCAGCCTGAGATGTTCTTTTTTGGGATGCTGCAGCGATCGTCTCTGTGAATCTCTTCTGTTTGGACCTCAAAAGACGGTAGAAGGTGGGAACAGCAAAGCTTACGAGAGACTCGTGCAGCAAAAGGATTTTGGGCAGTGCGAAAGGCAGGCCAAGAGTCCGAAGCGGGTGATAAACGACCAGGGTTGCACAGGATGCACAGCAGGATCTTGTGGTTGGACCAATGAAGGAACCTGCACAGAGTGCTTCGTTGAGAAAGGAAACGGAATGGCAAACGAAAAGAGCAGAGAAGGCACAAAATAAGGGCCAAAAACAGAGACAGGGAAACAGAAAACAAGACCAGCGGGGGTCAGACTCACTGAATACGAGACAACGGAGTACCCGTCCGGCGTAAAATGGACGAGTAAGACACCGGCCCTGTCGTGCTTGTACCAGGTGATAGGGTTGCTGTCGATCAGCAAGTTGGCGTGGTTTGTGTTTTGGTGTTGGTCTGCAGAAGGGACTTCAGATTGAATGAATGGATTTACTGAGGTACTTGTCATCCAACGCACCTTCCTTTCACCATGGGGAAACCGCGTTCAGCAGCAACATTTCACGACAAAAGAAGGCGCAACGGTCGCGCCTGCCAGATGAAGAAACAACAACGGCCCCCAAAAAGATACTTACAGACACATGAATGGGAAGGCACGACCGCGGACATGGGTGTCGTGGAGGCAGTGGCGCGAACCCCAGCGTCCTCCACACCAAGATCGATAAGGCCGGACCGAATAAAGTCGGCAGATGATTGGCCCATGGTGCCTGCCAGACAAAGAAGGATCTCCGCTTTCCTTGAAAGGCGGCGAAAGCCAAACCAAAACACACCAAAGACAGTGAAGACACCACCCCAAGATTGGCAAAGCGCCAACCGCGAACGAGCAAAAAGCTTGGGTTCTGGCTGCTGAGGCGCCCATTGGCTTCTGCACTGCGATGGGGACCCTCGAGCCATCCCATTCAGGCAGGCGCAGGTGCCGGAAAGTCGCTTTGGCACTGGGAGGCTCTACAAAAGGTACCTAAGGCTGCGGGCACTGCCAAGCCTGTATCTCCGCATTACAGGGATGGGAAGGACTCAAAAGAAAAGGGTAGGGGTAGTCGGTGGCGGGAGGGGCTCTTTCCTTCTCCCACTGATCTCGTTGGCCGGTACCAGTGGTGGGCAGATGCAATTCTCATGTAACGTTTCGTAGAATTTTCTCAAGTGCAATCTTGTTTCCCGCTCTCACGCACTTTTGTTTCTTTCTTTTTGTCGACCCTCTCAGCCTCTTTCGACACCACCACCACCCACACCCACCACGCGGGACTCAGAAGAGCGCTGCACTGCTGCAGACACGCTCCTAAAGCGTGTCGTAGTGCGGATCGGCTTGGCTGGCGGCGCTAGAAAGCCTCGTGTTGGTTTCGTTTTTTCTGCCCTTTTTCCTTGTGTTCTGTTTGGCCTTCGATGTTCTTCGTGGTCCTTTTCACGAGACGCCACGAAAAGACGAAAGAACCCCACCGCCTTTACTTTGGAGGGACCTCACGAGATGCCATGGCCATTGTTGCATAGATAACAGCGGCTCACTGCCCGTTCCCAGAACTACGATAAGAGCCAACGACCCGAGCATCAGACGGCAGAACCGCCATGGTCCGTGATCACGCGTTGCAACCTGCAGAAGAGAGTGCAGATGCAGAGCCAACTCAGCAGACAGGCCCAACAGTCTTCATTATCAGTTGTTGTGCTGCCATGAAGCTGTCGAAAGACCCATTCACATCCCATGTCAACTTGAAGTCTCACCAACCTCGATATGCAAGAGTCTGCGACACCAAGTGGACTGGTTCAAATAAAGTTCGCTCTGGTAGCGGCAGCCAGCCAGAAGCGATGAAGCGTTCTGGGCCACGGCCACGGCTCTCTGAAACCACTTTATTGGGTTTCTCTTTTTCTGGTCTTGACTTTCTTTTCTTCTTTTCCGTTGTCCGCCCCCAGGCCCAAGCCCAATTTCTCACGCCAGCACGAGCAGGTGCTACGTGACGCTTGGCCACCAACGACCACTTCTTCTTCCACACCCCAGTCTCCAGCTGGCCCTTGTCTTTTCCCACGCGTTCTCCAGCAGCAAACTCCCAGCCCTCAAGTCGTGTTTGGATTGTTGCCATCGTATGGAGACGGAGTCTATCTCCTGAAAACGACCAACGACGAATGATAAAACCAAGATAGACGTCGAATATGTACAAAGAACAGCCAACAGCAGCCTCGAGATACGAAGCGAGATCCGATACCGAGAAACACGAGATAGGATGCAAACTTGGACAACAACCAAAGATATGGTAATGTTGATATCTTCGACATGGTCGTTGACATGGCCATGATACACTTCCTATCCCACCTGCTCTTGGATATTGCCGTTGTCGATATTGCTGATCCCGCGTCTATGGCTCTCCCGCCTTGTTGGGCACACCCACGAGGTCCAAAATAGACTTTGTCCCGGGATGGGCGGCCACAGACGATGTGCATCTGGGAGGTTGCTGATCCCGTCCTCGCCGTTGTACATTCCATGATGGCCGTGACCCATTGGGCCCTTCAATGTCTTAGAGGACGATATCAGACCATCTTCACCATGATATCTTCACATACTGACATCCTCACCTTCGTTGTGTTCCCCTTATCTTTGTTTTACGTTTTGAATCTCGGTGTCGTGTCTACCCCGTACCCGTATCTACAATTATGACTCGAACACGACTCATCGTTGTGAGATATCACAGACCCTGTCCGGGGACAAAGGGATATGTGAGGAGAAGACGAAAACGTGAGGAGCGCGCGAATGTAGCCGTCCAGCTGAGCCAAACCTCCAAACTAACAAAAGAAAAAGGTGGGCTCCTCTTCCCGGACCAAACGTAGCATCCGTTGAGTTTTTGTGGGGAAAGGCCCGGCTTGCAGCCTCAAGTGTCAAATGGTGCCGTGGTCAGGAAAAAGTCCGGGCCAAGCTTGGGCAAAAAGACTTCAGACAAAAAAAGACATAACGGCCACGAGCAAACTCGCAGACACACGTAAAAAGGGAGGACATGTGACTGCGGAGAGAATGAAGCTCCGTGTGTCGTGATGTCTTGGGGCCAAACGACACGAGCATCGACATCAGCAGAAGAGAGTTGCCCCTTTCCCCGAAATACATTGCCTCTTCGTGTTCGAGAGTATCCCTTGTCACTGTTGAACATCTCCAGCTTCCTTTGTGCCATGGCATCCACATTGCCGGCCCCGTGTGTTTTTCTTCTCCAGGATTGAAACCAAAAAAATCGTGGAGGATGCAGAGGTCACCTTCAGTACGTAAAAATACGTAAAAACGTCGAAAACTTTGTTAGAAACCAGAAGAGCAGGAGGCAAAAGAACAGCCGGGGGGAGAGTCAGTCAAATGTCAGCCAGGGTCCCCTCCATTTTGTTGTTTCTCCAGTATCCAGTCTCCAGTCTGGAGACCCTCCGCCTTTTTTGCTGCTCCCCAGAGAGATACGTGCAGAGGCGAGAGAGGATACAATGGCAGAATGGCCCCTGGGGGTGTTTTCTGTTACCTAACAAGAACCAGCGAAAACAGACGCGCTTTCCCCATGGGCTCGGGCCAACGTGCAAAAGAAGAAATATGGTTCCGGGTTATGTTTTTCATGACAAATTTTTAACTTTCGAGTTTTGTCGTCCTGCAGCCATTTGACTTGTGAAAGAACACGCTCTCGTGACAGAAAAAAGCAGTTGAAGACGCGCTTCGACTTCAGCCCATGACACCCGATTTAGACTTGGAGAAACACAGAAAAATGGCTTGGCTGGCTTGCAACATCGATACGTCACATCGAAAAAAGGGCTTAGATAATCGTAAAAGGGGAAACGGGCAGTAAAAAAGGGTGGCTGCAACCATGTCGAACTGAAAGGAACAAGAGCTCCACGCACATGCAGACTTAATCGTGGTCCCGTTGGAGCTTGAAGGGAGGAGCTTGGTGAGGAGGTGGGCAAAGCTCTTATCGTAAGAATTTGTGTGGGCGGCAAAGAATTTGGTGTGCAAACAGCACCCAAAATTATCGTGAGCTTCACTTGCCGGAAAACATCGTCAGTTTTCAAACCCAGCTAGCTTCCTGGCTGCTGGAAATTTCTCGGTCCAAGTTGACAAAAAACAGCCTCAATCAGACGTACGACAAGACTGCATGGTCTTTACGACATGCCGCACCAACAGCATCAAAGACTACTCGGCAACGAGTTCTTGGGGTTCATGCTGTTAGTCGGCACTGTCCCGTCTGTGGACGGGATGTATTTACGGTAGGAACAAGATGAAAATGGGGGTGGTGTGTTGAGAACCAAGAAAAAATCACGATACACGCCGCTCGACGTGTATCCCTCCACGGGGTATCTAAAAGTGTGGCCATCTTGGCCTATCCAAAACTTAAAACCTCCTCCTTTTCCAAGTCTGTTGAGGAATGGTGAATGCTCTCCTTTTCTCTTCTTATTTCCAATGCTAACAATGCGCTTTCCAACTTAGAATATGCGATGACATGGCCACCCGTCTCACCTTCTTCAGCCTCCAAACAGAAAGTCTTACTTCCCACCACTCTTTCCACATCTTACGAACTCCGACGGCCCAGGGGCTCAAAGGGGAAGAGCGCACTGATGATGGCCATACCGATGAACAGCGCCGCGCACACATAGATGGGCGCCGATGTGCTCGTGTCGGCCACAGTCGCAATCACGGCACTCAAAATACCCATGACGCGGTTGCACGCCACGGCCACGCCGTTGCCGGTGGCTCGGTGAGCACTCGGCAGCACCTCGGGCGTGTACGCATAGAGCGTACCGTAGTAAATGTTGAGACAGAAGCCAATCACACAGCTAAAGGCAATGTTCTCATCCTCGGTACGAACGGCCGTGTACGCAAAGAAAAAGGCACTCGTGAGGAGAGCACCAATGGCCATGGTGTACCGACGGCCCAGAAACTTGATCTCACACAACCAGGCGGCCAGCACAGGACCAAAGATGCCCGACACGTTGACGAGTGCATAGTTGCGCCAGGTATCAAAGGTCGAGACGTTGAAGTTGGCGCCACGGGTCGCGAGGTAGGTGGGGAGGAAGACATAGAACAAGGGGTACACGAGACCAATGGACGTCCACGACAGCCAGATGAGACCTGTGGACAAAGCCATGCGGCGCGTCGAAAACAAGCCCTTAAAGTGGCCCGCAGTCTCGGCCAGCGACGACTTGAAGCTGCGCTTGGGGCCACGGTCCCGGGCGGTCATGACGACACCGCAAGCCTCGAGCCGCTCGAGCGTCAAGGAGCAGGGGCGGTTGTACTTGGTGGCCAGGTGCTGCAGCGTCTCGACGAGCGCCGCGTCCTCGCCCTGGCTCAGCAGGTACTTGGGCGTCTCCTTGAGGCGGATAATGGTCAGGCGCAGGATGGACATGACAAAGACGAGGGCACCACTCGTGAACATGACGTAGCGCCAGCCCATGTTGTTTTGGCGCGTGCAGGTCTCGACAGAGCTGCAGTTGAGGTAGCCCGGCGACATGAAGCCCCAGGCAATGAAACCGGCGATGGCCTGGCCGAGACCCCACCAGGCGGCTAGCAGGGTCAGCGCCCACTGCTTGTTGCCCGGCAGGTACTCGAGGAAGACGGTGGTATCGAGCACGAGGTTGCCGCCACCGCCGAAACCGATGAGAGCGATAAAGACACCGAGCGAGGCCCACGTCGGCATGGCACCGGCAACAATGCAGGCAATCGAGCAAATCATGAGCGAGACGTTGAACGCAAAGCGACGGCCGATGATGTCGGCACTCAGGCCCCAAAAGAGAGCGCCCGTCAGCATGCCGGTGTAGACGGCAATGGTCAGGCCCTTGTCGTAGCCCGTGCCGCCAAACTCGGTATAGGCGGAGGTTGCGATGATCGACTGCAAGAGGAGAATTAGAGAGTCGACGGCGTATCTGGTTGTGTTAGCAAAGGGAGTAACAAGGTTGACTATTCTGTCAAACATGGATTGCGACAAGTGTCGGTACATACCCAAAGCCGTTCAGTACAAAGAGCTTCCAGTGATACGGCGTCCAGCCAATGTCGTCGATAGCCTGGTCGCACATGTTAGCGATCGATTGTCATGTCGTATGTCTCCCTCAATTCTTCTCCACCAGCGCACTTACATTGTTCACCAGGTGCATCTTCTGGGTCAGCGCCGGGTCGACATCCTGCTGCCCCAGAACGTCAATGCCCTCGCGCAGGGACGAGCCCTCCGACTGGCGCCCGAGCTCTTCCTCCTTTTTGCGCTCTTCTTCGGTCAAGATCTTGCCGTGGCCGTTGGATGCGTCATTGAGAAGGAGCGTTGTGCCGACAGATTCGCTGTAGGTCGGGAGCGGCCGTGTGGGTGAGCCGGTGGGTGCTTCGACGTCCGCCATGGCTGTTGTATGTCGAGGTGGTCAATCAAAAGAGAGGTCACGATGTTGCTCAAGGCGTCCGGAATCTCAAAAGATGTCCGGTTTAGAGAAGGAGAGAGAGACGGTAACGACGTATCATTGAGGCTGAAAGGGGAAGGAAGTAAATAAAGATGTGAGGGGAAGAAAATAATTCGCGATGTGTGGATGGGCGACGGAGAAAAGAAGGAAGAGTTTCACAAAAAGATTTAGAAAGCAGAAAAGAAAGCAAAAAAACACAAGAGACAATCCAGGATCGGCGGGCGAGGCCGTAGTTATGTACGGCGCAACACAGGCGATGTCGATTGTTTCTGTTGGCATGTCATACCCCGTGGGCGACTGAAGCTAAGAGGCTCCAAGACAAGGGACTTGGCTTTCAGTGTACTTTGCCAAAGTATTCTACACGTGCTTGTTGGTTTGTCAATGTCACTTTTTGGCCCTGCTTTGGCGCTATCTTGGGAAGCTCTGGTCAAAATATCCCGATTCAGAAGGTGAATAGCCCAAAAAGATACAAAGTGTAAAGGGAACAGAAAAGTATCCGATTTGCCAAGAGGTCTCAGAAAACAGGGAAATAAGTCAAATGGGGGTACTTGTGCCCGAAGAACCGCAGGAACTGGCAGCAGTCTGCGAGGTCTCTCTTCTGAGTGCGTACTTGGCATCTCACCTTTTGACAAGGGGCGGGGAAATGGGGGCACGTTGACTGCAGTTCCTTGATTTTTTTGCCTCTCTTTTTTGTTTGTTCCTGCACGGGGGTTACTATTTGGGACGGATCCTGAACGGCGGCAAGCGAGCGGCGTCGATGCCGACCAAGCGGGGATGGGAGGGACCACTCTTCACGCCATACGGATACAAGCCAGGGGTGGCTGGGGATGCTGGAGCTCATAGAGGAACTGAACGACATGAAAGGAACTTGAAGTCCGACGTGTACATGGGTCGAACTGCGCGGACGACGATCCAGTCGGCTAGGAGATTTTAGTTTTCTTTCATTCATTTTGCTTACTAGCGAGCTGCAGAACTCAGAATGATGCATGGGTGGCCTCAGTGGCCCCAAAAAGATTCCAAGACAAGTCAACACGAAAAATGCAGAATGCATTGGTGTCACTCCGAAAAACATCGAGACCATCGGCATGCCAAGGCACTGTCCTAACCCCCAACGGTAACAAGAAACACAAGAAAGCCGTGTTGCATCGGGGCTTTCAGCACGTGTAGTGCACATAACTCTCCTTGACTCTTTGCAGAAATACCACACACGACTTGTGCGAGTAGATAATTTTGACTCGTCACCACGCTCCGGAGGAATGGCCGAGATGCAGATAGAGTTTTCTTTAGCAATGGAACATCAGTCGATAGACAAGAAAACCTGTGCCACTGCACTGTAGAGTTGGTTGTGGGCTGCAACAACTGAAAGGAAACTGAAATGGACCGCTTTTCACATAGACGCGTGCGCCAGAGACAAGTGTTGATAGGCCGGCGCAACTGCTGGGTTTTAGCCTCGCGACGGCGGACGGAGAACACTGACGAAAGAGGAAATGAAAGAAATAATAGCACACGTTTTGCCTATTCGCAGCTTAGTGCCACCGAGGAGACTGCCCACTAGCCGGCAATGACGTTGGAGGCTCTGGGCGTACTTTTGTTTCGTTTTCTCTTTTTCTTGAAACAAGCAGAACAGGAGCAGTAAAGTTGATTTTGTCGTCTCTCGTCAGCTTCCGGCATATCGACTTTCCGTGTGCTAATGTCAATCTTTTCTTAATTTTAATAATGATCGCGTGCCACTGTGCCACGTCAAGGTGAAAAAATTGTTGAAGTCTGGCTCGGCTGGAGGAACAGAACGACGTCTCGACGGACAGTGGCCCCTTGGGGACGACAAAAGACCTGTCGATCTTTTTCGCCGCCATCCAGTCTCCACGTCAAATTGCTACCCCGTTTTCCCAAAGACCCAGTAGACAGACTTCACAACCGAACAAAAAAGGAGGGGCGGGGATCCTTTGCTCCGTATTTTTGGTGCTCAGCTGAACCTTCTTTTTGACCGCTGAAAATGATGTTACAGGACATGACTCGCGTTGTTAAGGAGATGCCGTCGAGTCTGCTCATCCCATGTTTAGATGGACCATATTTTCGAATAACCGAATGCAAGAGGTACATACAAGAAGCATAAATCGAGGAAAGGCACATCTGAACAACGATGCAAATCAGAAATGGTCACGAGAATCAAATTCTCCCTGGAAAAGACTCGATCTGGGGTAAGAAGAGACTGCTCGCACTGGCACATCTCGATTGAGTGACGTCATGGCGTTTTGGTGGTGAGAATGGGACTTGACAGAAACGCGAGAGCGAGGAAATCGTCGGCTCGTTGTCCACTGGCGTCGCTCTTTTGCTCTTTTGTTCCAGGGGCCGACGGACAGTATTTTAGTGCTTTGCGGTGAGCATGCCAATCGGCCGACAGTGCACACCAGCAAATAGAAAACACTTCTGCCTCATTGGTCTATTCTTGAAGAGTTTCTTTCTTCCCTACCGATACGAATCAAGGTGAGGCTAAACAACGAGAGGGAGAAAAGCTCAAGCAAAAATGCACAGCATGCGGAATCGTTCGTGCGCCCGTCGAGAAGGTACTCGGAATTTTAAAAATCAAAACACCAATATCAGACGAACAAAAGTTAAGAACAGATGAACAAAAGAGCAAAAAGATGGGGTCTGTCCGTGGATCGAACACGGGACCTCTCGCAAGTTATACTCAGGGTAATCCCTAAGCGAGAATCATACCACTAGACCAACAGACCGGATATTGCTGCTTTCCACTGGTGGAAAGGCGGCTTTCGATGGAAAATTCGGCGCGAACTGGAGGTTTTAAACGGGGACGAAGTGGTGGAAAAAGGCGCACAAAATTAGATGTGGAGATGTCGTGGAATTTAAGACTAGTGGGGCCTCGACGTGGTCGTCGTGTGCGATGGTGTTGTCATTGGTGACATATCGGATACGATGTGGTTCGAGGAAGGACAGGTAGAGTTCCATGTCACACG
>JANSLP010000127.1:0-85435 GCA_029298735.1 Ophiostoma sp. CBS 140.51
AAAAAAAATCCTTATGAAAAAATAAAACCCATTTACAGAAGACAATCACAATTTCGACATTGGCAAATATGAACAAGCAAAATAATATTGATTAGTTTCTCTACACATTATTTATCAACCATATATATGGTATGTCGATAGCTTTGATACGAGAAATCTGGCCTTCATCCCATGTCAATCTTGCACAGGTACAGATACCGACCGCCCGGTCAACATACCCTGCCATAGTACCCTGTCATGATGCATTTTGACAAATTGGCAGATGCAAGCCATCTCAGATCTACTGCCCTCCCTGGTTTGCACTCTGTGTTTCTTTACGTCGTATTCCCTACACCCTGTCGATAACACGGCTTTGGTATTTTTCGTCTGGTCTTTTGTGACAGTATTTATCGGGTGTCTTTTGATTTTCTGCTCCTGCCCCCATTCCCTTTCATCCTATTCCGCATTTTTTTCTTTTCATTCTCACATCGGAGCTCGTGAAATTGGATAGTTCCGTACCTATACATTGCATCACACCCACCATATCGTCGTCCGTCACCGCCTCTCCATCCCCCTATTTCCTCCTCCTTCTTCGTATCATGTTTCAGCTCAGCTGTCTTAAGTTACACAGATCTAAGATGGACGGTGCGCGCGCATATCTGGGTCTACCAAGTCCACAGACGTAACCAGCGTCTCTTTTCTGTCATTTTCTTCTTTTTCACTCAGAAGTTTCGTACTGTGCGTCAAGGTCAGCTGTGAAAACGGGGTTTTTACGCTCTACGTCTTACAGATTTCTTACAAAGGATGTCGCCCCACCGGTATATGTTCCCTTCTCTAAAATTGATGGCATTCTCAGAAGACATCTTGGTATCTTGGCCTGGAACACGAGCTCGCTTAGTATGGCCATTTCTTTCCACTCGGGCACTGCGATGCACATGATGCACATCGAGTATCAAACATCGACCCATAATGGCTGTCAATAACTGGTCGCCGAGATGGGAAATATCGGCGTCCTTTCAGCTACTATTGCCCTCTGCTCATTTCACACCCACACCGGCCGAGTGGAGTGGTCACCGGAAAGGCAAAATTGAAAGCCTGTCTTGAAGCAATATCGGTGTGAATAGAGTATTATCTCAAAACGTGCGCATAAGCTTCTTTCAAGATACCCCGCGGGTGTGTAAATGAGTATATATAAATGTGGCCTGGCCTCGGGTAGATTCTGTGATGTAAGGATCCTTAGACACAGTGACAACAACATGCGATAAGTACAGAGACGTGAAAATCAGCCAACACAATGACATTAACAGTCACAGGAGCTGGAAAAGATGAGGGGGAAAAAGTCTAGGGCACAACAAGAACACGGTCAGTCAACAACGAAAAATTTCAAAACAAAATAATGAACACCGGAGAATAAAAAAAAAAAAATCCCGAAACCGAAAAAAAAGAGAAGAAGAAAAAAGAGCGCCCTTACAACATTCTACTGTACAGACCTCCAACCACATCCATCTCCTTTAATCCAGGTCGAGTCCTCCGGCTCATCGACTATTGTCGTAGGTTCCCTTCTCCGTCCGTCACTAGCCCAACTTTGCAATCCTCAGTATGCAACCGGGTTTGCCATTGGTGCCCCTAGTCCAAGACTCATGTTTGCTTCGTCCGGCTGGCAGTTCTTGCAGCACACATGGTAGCAGAGTGTATCCGGGCTGGACCGCATTCGGTGGCCACACCACCGGTAGATGTTTCCGCCACGCCGGCACTCACAGCAAACCCAGATGCCATTCAGCTCTGCTAAACGGCAGGCCCCCGAACTGCAGTCCGGGCTCTGGGTGCAATCCCCCAGCGCACATGGGTTGTTGTAGTCAACACTCTGTTCCTGGTCAAAATAAAGGTTTTCGCACGGCAAGGCAAGACCTGTGGTTGGGTCCATGGTGGCATGGGTGCAGAAGCCGTATTGCATGACATAGTCGATGATCCGGTCGCAGGGCGGCGTGTGGTGGCGGTGGAGATAGTAGTAGGTGCACATGGTGACGGTGAAAGTTTGCGATTTGATTGTTGTCCGTGGTTGTGCTTTGATGTGTCGATGATTCCTTTTTGGTGATGCCTTTGGTTGATGACCTCCAATTCTTCTTCGGACGGAGTCTTAATTCTTTGCTTTGCGAATTTTTCTGTTCGAAGCTTGGTTGCTTTTCTTATGGTTTTTGCTTCCTCCCTGTTGCATATCTTTGTCAGCTAACGTTGGTACCCGACCGGTTGGAAGGTTGCATATTTCTTTTGAGAAGAAGACAAAAGGTACTCACAGATACGACTTTGAGTCGATGTTGATGCCGTTTGACACCCCGCTGTCGGTATCGTGGTCTCCTTTGTGTTCTGTGTTCCGCCTTTGTTGTTCTCTTGATGCTTGAGGTTGATCTGTTTGGTTCTGCATATCATAATTCTACCATCGGCATCCCACCTGGCCTTTATACATTTCACTCTGACCCGTTTCTCGCAAGCTTCTCTTTCTCTCTTGCCCCCTTTCCGCAAAAAGCGAACGCGAACCTGCGTCTGTCTCTCCTGTCTCTCGTCTTTGGTAACGCCAATCAACAACGACATCATCGACAAGACCAAATCCCTTTCTAGGAAACGAAAGGGGCTCCTGGGAACACCAAAAAGCCCATGTCTATTTTCCCCGTTGGACTTTTATCACCCCTTTGCGATTTTATTTTTCCATTTTTATTTTTCGATAATTCCCTTCACATCCCCAACTTGCGATGCCCCGTTTCGTGTTTCTGATCTTGTGGTAGTCGACCTCTTTGTGGAATTCTGTCTCCTTTGTGCTCACCCTCACTGTGATGTATACAGATGTTTTTTTCTCCTTATTTTTATTCGAGTCTTTTGGGAAACACCAAGATCTTCCTCCACCAACTGTTGCGTACCCCCATACGTGACCGACACTGCTCAGCCGACACAAGACGAGCCTTCCCTCCCCGAAACACCCAAACGGGGAAATGGGGGGTCAGGCCTAGAAAGAAAATATGCCAACTTGCTTGCCACACATACATCTGCACCCCCAGGAGGGGCGCTGTACGCCTTGCGCACTGTTTTGTACGCCATTCGTTTTCCTCCTTTATCTGATCACAGGCCATATTTGGACCTCTCTTGCTCTCATCAATCCCCTTTCCTTGGCTTGTTTGTCCTTTTTTTGGATTATGTCTGTATCTTTGCTACCTTGGCTTCGGTTTGTGGATTTCGTTCGTCTGCGGAAACACGCCGAATTGGGACTTTCTTGCCAGCCCTTCCACGGCATAAACACTTTCGCCTAAACCTGGGGGTGGCATTGCACTAGCACAAGCCTCTATTTGATGCAACGTCTTTGCTATTTTTGCGATGCCTCTATTTTGTTGTAGCTTGTCCTGCCTGTAAACCGTTTTAAAAGAAACTCTTGGAGTATCAGCCTCCTCTCGAGGCGTCACTTTGTTTCTCTTTGCCATGGTATCGTTCAATACTTTTTGTCCAACCTGGGGGCCCAACAAGATGAACATGACCCCCTTTGAGTTTGAGTTTGATTTTTACTTCGATTTCTTCAGCTGTCTAGCAACAAACATCGCCACATTGCCATATGTTCCTGTGTCATCTTACAGCCCTTTTGTACAATCATCGGCCACGAGGCAGACTTGTGTATGATTGGGGTAAAAAATTGTCTTCCTCCAAACACAAGTGTCTTAGTTGGCTCGTGTTGTGTTGACATTTGGTAAGGGGCGTTAACATAGTTGTGCAAGGCCGCCGATTCAGCCCGGAAAAGGTGACGAAATGCTCAAAATAATAGCATCAGGAGAAAGTGTCCGATAAATGGCCTTTGTGTACAAAGTATTGGTAAACGAAGGAGAAAGTCATAGCAAACTGGACAAAATGAAAGACGAAACAAGAAGTCTTGGCGTCAGCATCCTCAAAACTCACATCAGCCATACTTGGGTTACTAACTCTATCTTTCTCTCCTCCACCTAGTTCAATTAGAAACGTGGCAATGGGTAGTTTCAACAATGACATTAATATCTACTTATCTACTTATTTAAACGAATCTTCACCCAAGATGCCCCCCCCCCCTCCAACACAGGGATCGACAAGAGACAAACACGTGTGAATGTGATGACCATCCGAGGTCACGATCAGACGAACATGCAGGTCAAAAAGGATCGCAATAGAAAATATGCCGAATAGAACTTGTGCTTCACACCCGTCGGCGTAAAAAATAAATAAACCAAAAGGCATGTATATGCGGGAGAGTGCTTCAAGTCAACAAAAAAAGGGATGGAGACGTACAAAAAATAAGAAGGAAGGTTTTTTTAAACCAAAATACATCGCATGCTACCAAATGATTGGTCAATAGACGGCCTTGAATAAGCGATACCGGGTTGCATGCGATGCTGCATGGTATGATACAGACGATGCTGCACGCAACAATACTTACCGTTGCCGGTGCCGCCGGCAACGCTTTGTCACGCTTTTGTCCAGTATTCTGACACCGCATAGCTTCTACCATATCTCCAGCCGCAAGCCTTGTCCAAGCCATCTATTCCGAGACATTTCAGCACAGCACTTACGGCACTTTTGTGTCCAGCTGCGACCACGGCGCTGTCCGTTCCGCTTCCTATTTTTTTTCTTGTGTGTTTTTCTCTTGTCCAAGTTCTTGTTTAGGCAGCCAGCAGGGCCGCAGGACGCCGATAATCGCGCGCATCGCTCCGTTTCGTCATCGTGCATTGGAAGAAAGCAGCATGTAGACCGTAGGCAGTGCCCGACCATACGAAGCTCATCCTATCAACATGATATAAATTATTCTTTTAATCGTGTTGACCAGACGGCCAAAAATAAAGGCCGCACCTTAGATGGAGACACAGAGCACAATGTGGTACAGGAAAATGGGAGCGGGGCCGAAGGGACTGTAGAGATACACAAGAGGAGTCTTCGTAGAGGTGCTGTTTGTCATTGGAGGGATAATAGAAGGGCAAGACTGGTAGAACAAAAAACACATGGCATAGAGGCTGGGAGGAGCACAAGACATTAGGGAATTCAGGAGGGAATGAAAAAACAAGAGGAGAAAGTAAGACATAGCGTACAAACTGGCCGGATGCCATGGCACCGGGACAACCTAGAAAACAGAAAACAAGAGACACGAAGACAAACAGCTAAAACGAACAACACACGAAAGCATAGGCCGATCCAGTGACAAAAACAGGCATAAGACGGCAATGAGAGACTGACATAACGAATGCATGACATGAAGACGAAATGGATGCACGGGATTAGCCGGCGCGTTGACCAACCCCGCGTGAAGACCGAGTGCGGGCCGAAAATGAAGAGGCAAATGGAGCACTACTTCATCATTGCCGTCTAGAAGAACGCTTGCCTTGTTGTATTGTGTCACTCGGGTGCTATGATATATGAGGAAAACGAACATGAGATAACAAATCAAAAATAGAGGTACACTTGCACTTTAATCATACCCGATACCCTTGCTATCTCGTATTCGGGCTGCTGTTGTCCACACCATGGCATCGGACAAAGAATATGTAGAAGAAAAAGTGTGCTTCGTGGAAGCTGAAAAGAAGGCCACAGAAGGCGAGTGGAAACGGGGGCAGGGATTGATAGAGAGGCTGGGCGGAGACGATCGGACGGAACAAGCAAGACAATTGGCAATATACACAGCCTGTCCGGGGTTCGCGGCGGTGACCCCTGTCCCCTTTGTATGTTCACCCAGCCTCTCCGTCATCCCATTTGATGTTCTAGCTTCGCCAAAGGGCACGTCCATAAAACGAAGGCACAGGACATTGTAAGGGTAGCACGAAGACTGTGTAACCTGAGCGCAAAAAGCATGCATCTGGCCGAGACATGACTCTGGCAGGTTGATTGCAATCTTTACTTCGTATGGTTTTGTTTTCGCATGTTGTCTGGTGGCTTTTGGTGATCATTGTTTGCCATATTGGCATGCTCGGGGGGCATTGTCGTCCACTGTTGGTTCATGTAGTCCATTTCGGGCTGTGCATCGTAAACAAAGGTGCAGAAGCACAAGAGCACAACATGGGAAGAAGCGTGGCTGTTCTTTCTCGGAAGGAAATGTGTGGTTACACAACAAAGCGGCAGCCAAATTAGGCGATGCTTGCAAGAGTGTAGTGCAGCAATGGTGACGCACAGTCGGCTCTTGACAGCAATGGGTCATGTAAGCAGGCCACCTGGAGGCCCAAGTTCTGTTCCATCTGCTTCGAACCATTCCTCCTTCCTCCTTCCTCCTTCCTTCTTCCTCCTTCCTCCTGTCTCTCCTTTTCCTCCTTCGCCACCTTCACTCCTTTCTTCTTGTCTTCTTTTTCTTCCCCATTCAAGCCCTTCCCCACGCCCTCTTCCTTTCGCTCCCGGGACATGGCCTAGGACGCAGCGGAGAGACATTCGTCAAGAGAAACAGCATCGACCATGCAAACCACCCGCTCGGGTGGAACAATGTCTTCTTGGGCGGAAGATAGAGAGAGAGAGACAAGATGTGAAAGAAAAGGAGACAAGGAAAAAGAGGGAACAGACGCCCGAGGTGATGGGCAAACTGTGTGACAGCGTCCAGCTATCGATGCTGTCGCTGTTAGTCGAAATCTGCCGTCTTTTTCTTGCAATGGTTTTTTTCCGTCTCGATCGTTTCATATCGCTCTTGTATGATCTGATTCGGCTCGAGTTGACCATATTCACGGCGGGATGCCGTTTTCGGCCTTCGTTTGCAGTTGCAACCTCGTCTTTTTTTGGCAAGGCTGTGATGTCTCGAAGCAGAACAGGAAGGTGTCGTCTCGGTGTAGCAGTTTCTAGTTCCAGGGGTGTATAGAACCATCTCTAATCGGTCGTCACGGTCGAAGTAGCACTTCAGCCCGAGTTCAGGGCAAGTAAAGTCGGCATTGTTCTCGGCAGAAGTTGTCGTTGACATGCTGTCGTAGGGCACAAAAATGATTCATGGCCTCGGGGGGTTATGGTGGTCATGGTCTCGGTGAGGGCCAGGCGTAAGTCCCGGCGGGCGGGAAGTACCGAGCGGACAATGCTTGTATATCTTCGAGAACGTTTCCCAGGGTGAGATGCGTCGAAAACAAGTGATTGCGGAAGGTCCAGTGGTGTTGTGGCGGATCGCGAACGGGATGTGGTGGACTATATGCTGACTGAACGTGCACAAATTGGGGGTAAAAACACAGATGTCGCGGGGCAAACGATAGCTAAAAGGGTGAGAAAAGGAGACAATGTGTTATGGGGTAGAGATGTGACTTCCAGGATAATAAACAATAAAAAAACAAAGGGGAACTGTGCTCGGATTTTGGCGATGAGGGCTGTTCTGATTGAATGCGACACACTGTTCATTTATTTTCTCATTCTCAACGGTCACTATCACAAGTCACACTATCACAAGCCGCTTGAGCCACTTGAGCCACTATATCCCTTGTTTTTCTTTCAGAACAGGCAAGGCACCGTAGCAGCGTGGATTTCAGCCCACTACGGAACATTCCCCTAAGGAGAATGCGCTATGCTGCACTGCCCAGCAGCTAATGCCCTAGCAAAACAGAAATCGCCGCAAGAAAAGTGTGCGAGTAGGGGAAGCAGTGGGGCGCATTCCTCGCTTCGGAGATGGGCCCCGGCGCCCGTAACCCGGTAACTTTTAGGGGCCCTGGGGGGGGGCGATGCGATGGGGCTCAAGACGGTCCACAACAGGGAACAAATGCGACTGGCAGTGGTCTTGCGGTGGGTTGCTGTAGTGGCTCCATGGTGGACTGCTGTGGGCTGACCTTTCCTGTGTCAAGATTAGCGCCATTCAGGGCACTTTTCCCAGACGATCATAGTTTTGGTGCACGTCGGCTCCGCAAGTGCAGCCCCGGGGGCGTGTGGTGGAATGCTTGTGGGCATGGGAAAGGAAGCACCCAAGAGCTCAAGTACCTCGACGCGAGCTAACGTTGCTGGACACTGTGCTCCTGTTCAGGGAGAGCAAACACCGGGCGGGGCAGATGTCAGTTGTCTACTCCGTGTCAGGTTTTCGGGATTGGATTTTTTTTTTTTTTTGGCGTGGGACTGATTGGACTCCTGAACTACAAATTAGACTGGTACTTACACTCTGCCAATGACATCTCTGAAGCAAACGCGAGCAGCGAAGCGCGACCGTTGAAAGATGTGCGTTAAAGTCACTGGCACAACCAGCCTCACGATCGTGATACATGTATGTACACAAAAGAAGCCAATGTGGGTTAAAGAGATATAGGTGCACATTTGCATTGAATTTAGCATGCTTTCATGCCTTATCCACGAAGAAACGAAGAAAAGTCTCGAGAAGGTGTGTTCCCGTCAATAGCAAGCCGGAAAACATTGTGTTCACACATTTACGATGCTGTATCGAGTTACTCTCATCTTACTCAGTTACTCCAACTCATTCTTGATGATCCGGTAATGGTAGCCCCGGGCAAGTTTTCCATATTCTTGTGTAGCGAAGAACATCACGAGGATCAAAAGAAACGTAAGTGTAAATAAACAAAGTGTAAAATTCAACAAAGTGTAAATAACAGAACATGAATGGCGGCGAGAAGTGCAAATCGAGAAAGGGACATGGAGAACAACAGAAAGGGAGAAGATACAACCTTTGAGCCATGCAGATCACTACTTCGTATATCTGTGTCTGTGGAGAGGCTCTTCGGATCCGGGTCGTGCCCACTCAAATTTATCGATTGTCTCGGGTAACAATGCTCGAAAAAAAAGACCCGTCTAGGCGTCTAGTCGATTAGATTAAAATCAACGTAATGAACAAGATGGGCGCTGTGCTCTTAGATGCGTACAGCAAGTGTTGGTACTCCTGATCGAGAAAGAACAGGCGGATATCATTACTGTTGCCGCTGTTTCTTTGAACCGGCCTGGCGTTTTCCTAGCTTGACGCAAGTCGCACATCAGCTTGCTTTCTTTTTTCTTGTTCTTTTTCTTCTTTTCTTCTTTTTTTCGACTTTCAACAGTGAAGCTATACTCCCAAGAGCCTTAGCTTTGGAGAATGATACGATTTTTGCTGGAACATCGACGCCTTGCAGGATCACTTTGCCCATTCGGTCATATTTTGGCTTCGATCTCTCACGGTGGCTGGCCACGCATTCCTGGTTGCTTCCTTTTTCTTCCCCTATCATTTCTTCGTTTCCTTGTCTCTGCTCGGATGGGCAAGCTGGTGATCAGTCTATTGGATGCTGCAATGTGCTTGCCGGACTTTGTCCGTAAATGGATATATTTGATAGCGGACGATGCGGTCCGGCATTCACGCATGTCGCGTGTGTCCACTTAGCTAAGCTGGAAAGTTACAAGCACAAAAGATGTTTGTACATATATGTCGTACAAGGCACGCACCTCAGTCCGCGCACGTATGGACGTTGGCTTGAGATTGTGATCAAAACGGTCAAGACATGGGGCAAGATGAGCTGGGATCCTTTGCGGGTTTCGAGATGGGGTTGAAACTGTCACTTAATGGGACCATTTTTTTGGGGCGGGAAAAGAGTTCTACCATCCGACATCCGACAGTGCAAGAGCGGGCTGGCAGCTTGGCAGCTGGCTGTCTGCGGGAGATAAGATCTTTTGGGATGGGATGAGGTCCGCACAAAGAATAGTACTCTGTCGAGCACCTCATGCTTTCTCGAGAAACCATGTTGATAAGTCAAAGAAACTGGGCAATTTGGCGATTTTTAATAGCAATTGCGTACCAAACTTGATAATTAGCACTCGTCGGGTAGCTGGGCTTGGCGGCACTCGGTAATCTGTGTGTGGCAAGATCGCAAGGGATCGGTCAGAGCCGTGTCCGTAGCCGAAGCGGTCGGAAAATTGCACTTTCAGCATATTATTTATTGTACGACAAAATTCCTATGAAATACGAGAGCTCTGAAAATACGTAGACAAACGACTTAAGTTAAAGCGCATAGATATACACATCTAACCGTAGGGTATGATATGGAAACGGCTGGATGTTGGGAGTGGTAATAAAATAGAAAAGAAAAACAGCGAGGGGTGAGATGAGGGTAGAGAAAGAGAAATGGAGAGAAAGGTGACAGACAAAAGGTGGTGGGATTGTTGAGAAAAGCAAAGCCGGAAAAGAAGACTGACAAAAAAGAACGAAAAAAAAAAGCAAAGAGAAGCACAAAGAGCAAAAAAGTTGGTCTTGTGAAACGAGATCAGAGCCGCATGCCATCTCCAGACGGAGAAACATCCACAGTGGGCGCATGTGTGCCTCCTCGGTGCCGCTAGTGTGTGGCTAATATCCGTAGCTGCCACCTCCATTGCTATCGCCAGTATTGCTATTCCCACCGTTGCTGTTGCCAATGCTGGAACTTCCCGTTGCACTGCTACTGCCACTTCCAGTGTTAGTGGTGCTAGTGGCAGCAACACTGGAAGCAGGAATCAGGCCAGGGCTGCCACCAAAGTTGCCAATAAACTCAGCAGCGGGAATGTTTGCCTTGGTGTTGGACCCTGAACTGACAGTGCTTCCCACATTCTGCCCATTGTTGTTGTTGCTGTTTGCAACACTCGAAGACGAAGAAGAAGACGAAGCAACGAAACCAGTCAAACCAGCACCTATTCCAGCAATTGTCGCACTCGCCGGAACCCCAGTTGCCTTGGCCGCCAACACACTCGCCACGGCCGTGTACGCCGGCTTCGGTACCAGATTTTCATCAAAGAGACACGCCGCGCCGGTACCCGGGAAGGTGCTTGGAATCCAGCTGTAACGATCCGTGTACTCCCACGTCACGACACCGACACAACCTTCAACGTCCAGACATCCACCAACCATGCTGACGTAGTCTGTCGCCTGCTGCGCTTCTTGGGCCGGGGTTGGTGGCAGCGACGTCTGGCGCACGTCTAGCTCGGTGATGGCGACCTCGAG
The DNA here is from genome assembly GCA_029298735.1 of Ophiostoma sp. CBS 140.51. Lineage (NCBI taxonomy): Eukaryota > Fungi > Ascomycota > Sordariomycetes > Ophiostomatales > Ophiostomataceae > Ophiostoma > Ophiostoma sp. CBS 140.51. The sequence continues at coordinate 10,865 of JANSLP010000127.1, forward strand.
ATTCAGCGCCGTGAACTTGCGGAAAACGGCGGACATGGCGGCACGGCTGGGTGTCTGACCCGTCGTCATATGGCCCTGAAAGCCGACACCATCGACGCGCCCACCAGCGGCACGAACGAGTTTGACAATCGACAGCGCCGCGGCCGTCTTGTTGTTGTCAAACTCAATGTTGAAGTCGTTGTAATACAAACGCGCGTTGGGGTCGGCCTGGGCGGCAGCCAGGAACGAGATGGGAAGAAAATCAGTACCGAGTGTCTCGAAGAACACAGAGTTGCGGAACGTTCCGTTGTCGTTCAGCGCCTCATTGACGACATCCCAGCTATAACACGCGCCGCGGAAATGGCCGACGACGTTTGCAATGTGCGCCTGGATGGCAGCCGTCAACGTGGCGCGCGTCCAGGCCGTCGTGGTGACAAATGTCGGTAGTTGCTGGAACCATGTCAGCGTGTGGCAGCGAAGCATCTGCTGGTTGGCTGTTGCCACGCTGTGCACGCGGTCTGGATTGGCAAACTGGAAATCGTTTTGCGTCGGCTCGGTCGGCTGCCACTTTTGGCTGTTCTCGGGTACCAGTATGCCAAACATGTTGCGATCGTTGACAATCTGCATGTACGCCGTGTCATTGAACAGATTGGTGTCTGTGGCCGTGCCGAAGAATAACAGGCCATTGGCCTTAGCGAGCGTGTGCAGACCGATAGCAGCCAGGTCGATGGTGGACTGAGAAGAGGACGCTGCGACAGACGAGCCGGACGACCCCGACGAAGACCCCGACCCCGACCCTGACCCTGACCCTACCGAAAATCCCGGTGAAGCCGGCGACAGTGATCCGTACGACTGTGCAGACACGAATGGGGAGGCGCTGGCCAGCAGCCCCAACAAGAAAAGATGCGTTGAACGGCCCATGGTGGCTGCAAGAGAAAACGAAAAACAAGTCCACCAAAAAGCACAGATAAAATGGAAGGAAAGAGAATAAAAGCAGAGTATGGTAGGGCGCCCTGTTTTTCTCAAAAGAGCATCGCAAATGCATCATAGGCAGGGAATCACCGTCCTTATGAGCATCTCTCGACCACAGTTCGGGTCTTCCTACCCTTCTTCCTGTCCACTTCATTCACCCTCAATTGCTTCACGATCCTCTTCTTTGCCTTCTATGGTCCCTTGTGGACCGCATCAGACGATCGGATTGCCCGCGACCCAACCGTCAGCCGTCTTCGGACCACATGCGCCAATGGCGAACAAGAAGACATTAGGCGGGTGCAGGATGGAAGATGATTTCGGCGAAAAAGAGACGAAAGGGAGACAAACGAGAGAGAAGGGGCAGATGATGTGCAGACTCCATACATAATTTTTGGTTGTGCATGTCTCGCAATCTTCGCGAGCCTTCCGCGTTCCCTTTTTACTTTTTTTTTTTCATTCTCCCCTTCAATCTCTTTGGTCATAATCTTCCTTCCCTTTTCTCCTCGTTGTTTTCAAACCCTTTGTGCTATCTTCGGGGCACCATATGGTCGCTTCCCCAGAAAGCAACGCGAACGACCTACAATGGTCGTTTGAGGGTGGAGAGCCGCTGTTTCAGCTTTTCTCCGATCTGTTGTTCCAAGTAGATGGGAATGCAACCGCAAACGTTATTTCTTTTAATACCCTTTGCGTCTCCTACTTCGTCGCATGTTTTCGATTCCTCGTTGTCTCCGGTTTTCCACCCTCGATTTTACATTCAGGTGCCTGCCATCGGAGCGAGCAACAGACGGCAATTCCAGACCAAGGCTGGATACGTCTTGCATTCGTCCTCTTTTTTTTTGTTCTATGCTTCGTCCATAATCACTACAATTCGTCCACATCCTGTCTCCTCCCCCATTGTCGCACTTCAAAAATAGTTATCGGCGCCGGGGCTAACCTTGTTTCGGACATCTCCCAGTCGCCGGCGATCAAACCGATCCGCGAGCAGGGATGCCTCATGTTCCCTTTCTTCCGTCTTTGGCCTTCCTCCTTTGGCCTTCACACGATGCATGCAAAACAAAGCACTCGTCAGGCTTGGCATTTTTTTTCCCCGGGCGTTTTGAGCTCAACTTTCCCGTTGCTTTTCCTATTCAAAATTTTTAACCAGCTGTTTGCCAAGACCTCCCAGCCAAGTCGTTGTAAGTTTCTATCCCTGTGTTTCTCCTTTGCGAAAAAAAAAATCCAGAAGATGATAATGTGGGAGGGACAAGAAGTTTAATGGGCTTTGCCAGCGCAACCTTGTATCTTGTGGCCTGCTACCCCTTCTTCGAACACACCCTACGCCGTGCTTTGGCGATGCGCCTCTGAAAAGACAAATAAAGGCTAAACGGCCAAAAAGGTGTCATCATGGGTCCAGCATAGGAAGTCTCTTCCAAAATGAGGCAAAGGAGATATATGCAGACAAGCTCTTTTGATCGTCCTTCCCAGGTGGTGCATCTTTATGTCGTTTCGCAACTTTAATCGCGCCTCATCTATCCAGATCATGTGGCAACCCCGTTTGAGCCCGATGGAGGGTAGAATATGTGATGCTCATGTTGAGCGTTGCCATCTTATTTCCTTTCTATGGCCCCTCTGTCCTCCATCTCACCCATCCTTTCATATTTCATCAGTTCGTTGCCGCGCAGCTGCACCTTTCGCTCACCCGTCCCCGCGCACAGGAAGATAAGGCATTTTAGTGGTCTAGACCTCATCCAATCTCGGGCCTTTGTTTGCCTTCTTCATTTTGCCTCTTTCTTGGAGTGTGTTCATTCTTTCGATTTTCCTTCTCCTTCTTCTTTTCCTTTGTACTTCACTGTCATTCCGTTGGAATGGCTTAAACGCGGATTGGAGTCAAGTGGACTATGGGTGGCGCACGTTGCTGCTCTGCCTGCTTTTCTCCTAATTGTCCTTCATTCTCGTATGCAGCCACGCCGAATTGTCCGCAGTGGCCGTTCACCCGCGATAGATTGCACCACCTAGGAAAGAGAAAAGGCTGAATTCGGGAAACGGGCCATTTGCAGCAAAGGAACTTGAAAGAAAAAAGCAATCAAGCGATTGCAAAAGAAACAAGTCGCGCAGAAACATGTTTCTATGCAGCTGGCTCTGAGCAGTGTTTGGTGCGTCCAAAAATGCCCAGATAATATTCATCAATTCATTGGCGTCGCATCCCGTTATTGTGCTCATTATCTTGTCTCGTCTGGGCACTTGGGCTTCAAAAAAGGAGAGCATCCATGGGCCACAGACACAACGATGCGTTTTCGGCTGCTCGTCGCGCTGTTTGCCGGCGTTGCCGTTGCTGCTGTACCAGTTATCCGTCAAGGACGAGAGAAGAGTCTCGGAGATCGCAGTGCCGATAATGTGGACAACAACGAGCATTGCCCGCATGACAACCTGTTGCGCTGTCTTGTCGGCAGTCCGACCCTAGCCTACACATTCTGCAGCTGGTCGGTCGGCATCTACGCTACGCCAGTGACGTTGTACGAGACATTGACCGTGCCAGCGACCAAAGCGGTGACATCGGACACATCGTGGACAGCGACACAAGGAGAGGCACCAACCGAAACGACAACGTTGGCATCATTAACACCTCCTTCCGCCCAACCCACCATTCCCGATGTCTCGACCGTCACTGTCACGCAAACGGTGACGCAGACTGTCACATTCGACCGCACGCCGATAACAACAGACGCGTTGGTACAGACAGTCGTGCAGACTGTTTTCGTCACAACAAGCGTTGACAGCAATAGTGGGGCCGGTGGCTGCAGTCACGGGAACGGGAGCCTCGCCAGCAGCCTTACCGACAGCCTTGTCAACGCTACTCGTGCGATGACAAGTACGACCGACTTGGGCCACACACCTCCTTCCCGAGTCGCGCGCACCACACCCAAAACATCGCTGGCCTGTCTCGACAACCTCCAGCCGGCCCTTGACGGCGTCACCAGTGCCTGCTCTTGTTTCGCATCTAGCCAGCCGACTCCGACGGCCACCTCCACCATCACCTATGTCGAAGGCGCGCCCGCATGCCCAGCAGCGACTCGCAACGGCGATAATCAACCACTACAGCAGCCCACATTCCCGAACTGCTTTGCCGACTTCCATCCTTACAACTGCGGCACTGACCACGTCGGTCAGATCGCCTGTTCGTGCGCACTCACGACCGAAGGCACGGCGCAGTGCACACTGGGCGACTACGAGCGCGACAATGCCTGCACGACATCTGACGATTGCGCGACCGGCTGGTACTGCACAGCAATTGAGTGTTTCGGGGCTGGTGTGCCGTCCGTCTGCACCAAGGCGTGCCCCGTGATATTTGCACCTCAACCACTAGGTGGAGGCAGCGACAACAGTTCGGGTGACGGTACAGGGAACGATAACGATGCCGCATTGGCACATCCACAGCAGCAGACGGCACATTTTGCGCAGGGTCTTGCTGTTGAAGTCACCAGCCCGATTCGCACCCCTGATCTGAGCATAATTATTGTTAACAATAATGTCAATGGATTTGGCAGCGGGCGTGCCAGGGGTGAGGCGCATCGTTCTGCGTCATGAGATAAACATGGATTTAGAGGCCGGAACAGACTTATTTTGGGTTTTCATTGGGTTTCCATTCAATATTGGCATACATCGTTTGTATTTTACGTCCTCTGTTGGACCCTTTGGTATATATATATCTTACCAATGCATACATTCCCTCGCCGCAACATTTTATGACCCACGGTCTCTCAGGTGGAAATCAATATCTGGTGGAAAGGGCACGGTTTTGTCGGGGGCCGCGGCTGTCGGCAGTCCCAATGCTAACCGATTGGCCAGGTCTTTTCGTGCCGCTGCAATGGACGCATCCAGATCAATGTTCCAGATGTAAGCCTGTCGTGCGCATACCTCATCTGCAATCGCCTCAAAATCACGCCCACGTGCCCGCCACTCATACATGTCTGCTGCTCGCCGGCTGCTTGCCACCAGCCACTGATCGCGTCCGCGACGACTGCTATCAAAGGCCGCAAACGCTGCCTGCACTCCCACTGTATCCGTGACGCTGGGATCACCCAGAAGTTCTGCCAGCACGGCCACATCCTCGATGCACATGGCTGCACCAGCACCGTGGTGAGGTGTACTGGCATGAGCAGCGTCGCCCACAAGACACACGCGTCCTCGAAAGAACTGCGGCAGCGGGTTCTCAGCCAAGTCAAAAAGGCCCCAGCGCTCAAGCTGTGGCGCCGTCATCCGTAACAGGCCCAGAACGTTTAGCCCAAAACCTGCAAAGTCGCGCAGGGCGTCATCCCGTGTCGCTGGCAGCGTCAGTTGCTGCGCATCCTTGCTTGGCCACGGGTCGTCTGTTGTGACAAATGCCACAAGGTTGAGAGTCTGGCCGTGGTTGACTGGGAATGTCAGTGCATGACGGTCTGGTCCCATCCATAGCATTGAATTGGCCGACCGCTCTTCGCCCAATGTCGCCACCGCGTCTTTCATCGGGATCAGCCCGCGGTACACAAACTTGTGGCTGTATTTCGGCTTCGCTGCCTCTTGGTCATGTCGATCGACGAGATGTGCTCGCGTACGCGACTTAATGCCGTCGCACCCGAGCACAGCATCCGCCTTTGCTGACGTGCCGTCTTCAAAGTGAAGCGTCAGGGGAATGTCGGTATCTTCTGGGTCGTCAATTGACAAGAGCCGCTTGCCAAATTGCGCCAAACCTTCCGGCAACAGAGGCACAAGTTGGTCCAAAAAACGCGCCCGGTGGCACGCCGCGTGCCCGTCGTTATGGCCGATAAGTGTGAAGAGTGGCTTAAGCAGCTCTGGGGAGGATGCGGGCTCCTCAGCCGTGCCGTCAAGAACGTCGAACCACACGTTTTTCTTCGATGGCCACGCATTTCGGGTTGCAACCCGCTCAAACGCGGCCAGCAACTCCGTATCGATGATTTTCATGGCCCGAACCGCATTGGCGTGCATGCCCACACCCGCTCCAATCTCACCAAATGCCGCCGCCTGCTCGTATATTGTGATTTGGACGCCGCGCTTTTTTAATGCAATCGCCAAAGCAAGCCCCGTGATACCGCCGCCGACGATGGCGAGATGAAATGGCTTGGAGGTCATTATGCCGGTCGTCCACTTTGCATTTGTTTTGCAGGTAGTTGCTTCTCGTGGCAAAAATGATGAAACGTCGAGTATCAACGTCAAATATGAACTGTGCTGGTTTTAATACAATGGACCAAGTTTGCGAGAAGTGACAATCACTTGTGGCTTAGGTCTGATGCAGTATCCCCTCACGGAATGCATCCGACTTGAGGAGGAGGCCGCGCCATGCATCCGATGACCGTGTGCACTCGGCATTGCATGTTACATGCGGGGGATCTGCGGAGAAACTGCGCGCCTAGTTGCACCAAAGCTTCATTATCTGCGACAAAGAAAAACACGATTCGCTCTGTATGGGCATCTTATTTATTCTGCTGTTAACTTTTCCCGCTTTGTGGCTTTAAATAGGTTTTTTTTGTCTATCTTCGTGTCAACCCCGAATTCAATTCTTCAAATATTTTTGCTACATCATAGCAGATTGAAGCAAACAGACACGTTTTATCGTTGTCAAAGCTGTGATATACAAATTTACATCTCGACCGATTTGCTTCTTGACCCTTAAAAAATTATGTCTTTGTCAAGTTTTGGTTTCTCATAGGGTTGTTGAAGATTCAACCGGTCTACTACGTTTTCAACTTGATGACCCTTATCTTCGGCGAGGACAGAAGTCGCAAAGGTGTGCGGTTAGCGTTAATGTTTCCGCTTTCTTTCCACATTTATTATTCTCTTATTGGTTCCATCTTTTTTGAGTTTTTGTTTTAATGCCCAACTGATCAGTGGTCGACATGCGTGGGCATAAACATACCTTCACTGATGATCGACGTCTTCATTTTTTCTTCTGTTTTCTTTGCCTCTCACCTACAGCCGCGTATCACCAATTGCTTTTCTCCCTCCCATTTGAGATATTGTTCTGCCTGTTAAGCATTTCTGGTATTATGACCTTAATTGCCCGGCGTATTCCGCCCTTGACAACTCGCTTTTGCAACTAGCTAAATGGTGTGGCACTTGACATAGTGTACGCCATTTTCTCCACGTCTTTTCCCACCCCTCGGTCTCGGTGCATACGTCTTCGACGGGTAACTCGGAGTACCCATTCGGGGCCAGTATGGACAATTCTTCTTTGTTCTCATGTCTTGCACGGAATGTGCCATATCCCTTCTCTCGGATATGTGGCATATCCTGTCGTTGAAGAAAAGCATCGGCTATGAACGCTAACCATATTGGGCATGCATCCGTGTAAGTACGTGAACTGTTGGACGACCCACTCTCATTTTCTGGAGGACATTTTTTCCACTATGCACGCCACATGCGTCACTCCCGTGCACGGCATGGACGCCGCTTGCAGGTGGTTTGCTGTCGTTAAGTCTTGTGTTGAGCGTGGCGTTGTAAAAACAGACAAAACGAAGAAGAAGAAAAAGGTGGCGTTAACGGGCCGACGGGATTTTACAGATTTTCTTTTCTTTTTTGTCTTTTTGTCACCTTTGACTTTCTGTTACCTTTTTCCTCTTGTTTATCCCTTTTTATGAGGTATGACTTTCCATATCTTCTGTATGTTCTACATCGTATAGTGTCGACATAGGAATTGCGTTATTGACTTCATGCATCACCTTCCTAATCTTGATACCGACTTTATCATATTTTTCTGTCTGGAGTGAGGCCCCGCCGTACACGACGATAACAGACAAAACGGAAAATGAAAAAGGCGAATGCCCGAGATTATCATGTTTTGACCATTCCAGCCAAAACTGGGTCTCCCTTGTTACGCCGAAGGCACTACGCCTTTTGGAGCATCATGACCTCTTTCACTGAACAAAACGACGGCGACAAAAAAGCCACTTAGCCACATAGATGCACGTTGGTTCTCGAGCAATACCCCGCTCTGACCATCGAGACTTGCTCCGTTTTGTGTTTGAACGGAGTCACTGTGTTCTGTTATCTTTCGTCCACTGTTGCTTTCCCCGCTAAGCTGTCTTTGTATGGGGCTCAACTGCTTTGTGATGCCTTCTTTAATGTCGTTTTGACGTTCTGTACCTGGTCGTCATCTCGTGCTATATGTTACCGTTTATCCTTGGCTTAACTCTTACTTTCCATTAACTCATTGTCGAGCTTCATCGTTTTTTGTTTTTTTTGACAGTAGCTTAATCATAATGGATTCAACTGCTAAAGAAAGGGACGACGATGCATCTGGTTACGGCCAGGCCGTGTCCAGCAATATCATCACTTTGACGCTCCGATCACCACACTCACAGGCACATACGCGGGCCACAAGCATCAACTCAGTAATGTCGCCACGGCTGCCACGCTCCCATCGGACTTCAGTCCACTCCAGCAGTCAGCTGTTCGGCATTGAAGGCCGCTTCCGTGGTCACTTCAGCGGTCCATTCGTGCCCCGTCCCGCCGTTACACAAAAAGACATGAGGCCGTACTTTCGGTCACGACGGATTCAAAAAGGCACGATCGACCGGCCGGAACTGCGCACCAAAGACCCCAGGTGGATTTGGATGAATATTGTGCCTGTCGTGGGCATCCTTTGCGGCCTCGGCATCATTGCCGTGCTCGCCTATCTTGGCTACCGATCTGTTGTCAATCACACCTATTGCTTGGTTTTCACCGACGACTTTTCCAGTGGCATCAACCCGGCCATATGGCAGTACGAGATACAGACGGGTGGATATGAGTGTGTTTCCATGGTTTCCCATTTCCCAAGTTGAGATCAAAATGACATGCTGACCTCTCAGTAACGGTGAATTTGAAATCACAACGGCCGACGTGGAAAACGTCTTTATTCGCGATGGCCAGCTCGTCATCCGGCCAACACTGCAGACGGAAGAGTACCTGCAGAGCACCACCGTTGTTAACCTGACGTCTGCCGGCACGTGTACATCGAATGTGCCTGGGGATTGCATCCTTCAGGTCAACAACACGGCTGAGGACATTGTCATGCCTGTCAAGTCGGGCCGCCTCATGACCAAAAACACGGCCGTTATCCGGTATGGTCGTGTCGAGATCGAGGCCAAGCTGGCTGCTGGACAGTGGCTTCTCTCTCAAATGATCATGATGCCGGCCGAGAACTACTATGGGAGCTGGCCTGCCTCCGGCGAGATCAATATTGGCATTTCCCGCGGCAACAACGCTACCTACAACGGAGGCAACGGCAACCAACGCGTTCAGAGCAATTTATACTGGGGGCCAGATACGACGGAGGAGCCCTGGCAATATACAACGGGCACGCGTGACGCACTGCATTCGGAGTATCACGACAGGTTTCATACGTTTGGTCTCGAGTGGACGGAAAAGTATCTTTTCGTCTGGATCGACTATCGCCTGGCCCAGGTTTTCTACACCAAATTTCATCCAGGAGGCTTCTGGGCACTGGGCAACTTTCCGGCCACCTATTCCAATGGAAGTCTCATTCAAAACCCCTGGACTGGTCCTGGCACCGGTCCTGCCACACCCTTTGACCGCCCATTTTACCTGGCCCTGGGTGTGGGCGTGGGTGGCACCTCAGGCTGGTTTGACGACGGCGTGCAGGGGAAGCCGTGGTCTGACAAGTCGACGGCACCACGGCTGGATTTTTGGAAAGCCCGTGACCAGTGGGCCCCAACATGGAACGAGTCGGGGGCGGGCGAGATGATTGTGCGCAAGGTGACCATGTGGCAGCAGTGCGATGACGGGGCGACCGACCTGAGTGCGTTTACAAAGAGGTGAACCGATAGTAAAGGGGTATCAAATAGAGTTAGTAGGGTGTGGATATCGACAATACTGTATTGGTACAAAGTTAACAAGTAGACCTACAAGAATGAAAAAGAACAGAATCAAATTCAACCAGAGCAAAGTTACGAACACGGAAACTGCTGGAATATGCGATAACGGCATTTCTGACAGGGTGGTGCAGCGACACGTTTTCCTGACCGGGACAATACAGACTTCAAGATCGCGATGAAGGGGAAAACTGGACGTGGGGCTCAACACCAAAAAAACGCGAGATAGAAACAAAGAGAAAAAAAAAACAAGCGTTTCTCCATCCAGAATAAGAATGCGTTGCGTTGTACCACAGCACACTCAGAGCCGAGTCAGTTTTGTTTGTCAAAGGGTATGTCGTTTTTATTCGATCATGATGGAGCCCTATCCCTCGCGTCAGTAGCGTCGCAGTCCCACAGTCGCTGCCTCTTCCGGACCAATCCCGTGTCACTGTCGCCATGTTAGTTGCTGCTTGCGAGGGTGTTGAGAATGTAGACACTGCGCTTAACATGGGAACAAAGAAATGTGACCCCATCGTACCCTCCTTTTCTGCATTTCTGTCTCCATTTTGGATACTGCCCGCTCCCCAAAACGTGTAAACGCACATGGCGAAAAAGAAAACCCCGTCCGAGAAACGAGCCTCACACCAGCGCGTTATCCCGTCGCTAAGAACTGCGAGAACAGTCTAAGAGAGCCTAAAGTTGTCGAAGCATGCCAAGTGGTTGTCAAAAAGTGTCTAAAAGGCAGCCCAGATACCAAAATGGCCTCATTTTGACCTCATTTTGACGTCCTGTGGGGGCCTAGGAATGGGCACTAAGACTAAGCCCAAGCCACTGAACAAAGCAGAACAAACAACGACGACAAGACTACGACGTACATGAAGACCAAACAAAAAAGAACAAAAGGGAGGGAAAAGAAATAGGGAAAAAAGAAGACATAGCAGGACTCGGAAGGGCACTATCTCGGCTCGCAAGGGCCAGGCCAAGCAAAGTAATGTGAAGTGTGAACCGGCCCACCTGATTGGTCCATTCTTACTTACACGGCTCTGTTTACTTGCACATCTCCACTTTTATGTCCTGGCGGATCAACTTGCGCAGCGCTGGTAATGAAATGTCCACCATTTCACCAAGAAAAACGTTGCTTGGTAACTATGGTGTATGCTTGTCTCCTTGTTTCTCTATTTCAAATTTTTATTTTCTGTATCCATACCGATAGGCAATGGCTCAAAATTTGCTCGGAGCATCAGCCGTTTTTGTTCAAGTATGTTTTTGGCTGTGGACTAAAACCATCTCCTAGACAATGTCCAGACATCTCCGGAGGCTATTTTACACTCTATCTGTCCAGGGAACTTTTTGGTAACGAATTGGCTATCGTCCTTTCATCTACTCACACCGAAAACCACCCAAGTATCTAGACCCTCCGCCAGGTCTCGGTAGAGGTTGTCCTGGCCGTGATTTTGTTAGACTACTCGTATCTTTGTATGATTCTCGAGCATCTATCGCGTCCACGATCTCTTCCCCCTGCTCTGTCAAGTACTCAGCTTCATACTGACTTTTCACTTCCACTTCTTCTTCATAATCTGATAAAGTCATTGCCCAAGATGCGAATATCAAGACTTCCTGTGGAAAGCTTGCCTATTCTCTGCCTCGCTTCACTTGCTTCAGCCAACATCGCCTCCTCAGGAAACATCGCTTCTACATTCTACTCCTCATCCAAACGCGGTCTCGTCTTCGTACCCAACGCCAACTTTCCCGAAGACAATAATGTCTGGGTGCAGAACGGTTCCGATCTCACCTGGTACTACAACTACAAGTCGTATCCAAGCAGTGAGTATGCCAAAGACACGTCGTTCAATTTTGTCCCAATGCTCTGGGGTGCACCCTCGAGCTTCAATGACACGACCTTTCTCGACAACGTGACCGCCCAAATTACCCACGGCAGCAACATCACGCACGTCATGGGCTTCAACGAGCCCGACGGTACATCTGACACGGGCGGCAGCGGTGTTCCACCAGACGATGCAGCCATATACTGGATAAAGCAGATCCAACCTCTCAAGAAGCTGGGCGTGCAGCTGGGTGCGCCGGCTGTTACAGGCGGTTTGAGTGGGTTTGAGTGGCTGGCCAACTTCACGAAAGCTTGCGAAGGTGAATGCACGTTTGACTTTATCCCCATTCACTGGTACGGCAATTTTGACGGCTTGCAGAACCATTTGGCGGACGTGGCAAGTGCATATCCTGGGGTACACCAGTGGGTGACGGAGTTTGCTCTCGACGATGCAGACCTGAATACGACGCAACAATTCTTCCAAGATTCCGTCCGCTTCCTTGATGAGAATAAGTAAGTTGAATCTTTGGGGCCGGGGGAACCATAAGCAATGGCACTGCTAACTGTGTAGGAACGTCACATTCTACTCCTACTTTGGGGCCTTCAGGTCGTTTACATCCAATGTGGGCATTAATGTCGCGATGCTTGATTCGTGGGGCAATTTGACGGACATTGGAAGCTGGTATTTGGGCGGAAATGCTACAGGTGTCCTCCCATCCAACGTGACAGTGACACCTGTTCAACCTACAGGTCCAACAGCACCCACTTTCACGCTTCCTCCTCTTGCTACAAAAATGTCGTCTGGTCTGAAGATTTGTGCTACTCGTTACTTGGCAAGACTAATGATGACGATGAGTATCCTATTCATGTTCTAGATTAACTCTTTTTTATTTCTGTAAATAAATGTAAAATATTATTATTTTCGTTGATTCTAAGCTATATTTTCACGGTGTCTTCTGTATCACCACACTTCCAGTTCACCCAAAATTTTCGCCACTAAACAAGTTGACACAAGTGCACAGACTTGACAGAAGGATTTCCTGGGGTCAACACTTGCCCGTATGCAGGCATGATTGGCCTTGTTGTGCAAGGAAAGGTCTTACCGAACGTGGACGACAGCATCCGTGCAGGAGGGAAGGGGGGTTAGGCAGCGGGGGCTTCCGTGTCAAAAGATGACCTCCCTCCCCTCAGTTGACATGGTCAGTCGACATGGCCAGTCATGGGCCACTTAGACCAGTCATGGTGAAGCTAGTTGCGTCTGTCGAGTGTCCGTATCCGGCCGTTGGACACTGTTGTTGACTGGAATTCGGTTTGACGGCCGCCTTTATGCACTTTTCTACTTTCTTCAACCATACTCCACTCACCTTCCCGGGCTACTCAAGGGGTGCAGAACCCGCCTTCCTTGGACCAGCCTTAGCAACAAGGCTACAGTAAACTACAACATAATACAATGGGGCATCTTGCAGAAAAATCACCCCATGTCACCAAGGAAACAAAGAAAAACGGAAAGAAAACCGGAAAGAAAGAGGGCAAGAAAGAAGAATAAAACTAGACACAGCTTGCAAGACTTTGGAACAGGCTAGACTGCTGCTCGGGGGAGACACCCGTATGCGGAAAAGGTTCCACTACTTGAGACTCTAGAGTCGAGGCCCATGGCCACGATGTGCTCCCGAAGACTTGGGTGACAGGGAGGGCAGGTAGACAGAAGTGGAACGGGGTCGTTGTAGATTCCACCAAAACGTATGTACCTGCATTTTTCTTGGGACGACCGCATTGTTGAGACTTGAGTGTCTAGATCGTTCGATAGTGATAGGGACTTCTAGGAAGAAAGACTACGCTTGGGCCAAACTCACTCTGATATTAAAGGAGGAAAATAAAGAAGTGCCAGAGGTGCCCGGCTCTTGACGTTGAGATTGCAACATTGAATCCTTCGCTTCGACGCAACGACAACAAGACAAAGCAATTACCTACTCGTCTCTTCTTTTCACCTCTCTGTTTCACGTTGTCATGTTGTCCCCTCGCAGAAACAGTCAGGATCTTCAGGACTGGCCGCTGCCGCTTCCACGGCAAACAAGCTGGGGTAGTACACGAAGCATGGGCAGCATAGGCCAACGACATCACCAGCGTGGCGGTTCGATATCACGAAAGAATACATTTGTTGATGATCATATATCTCTGCCAAAGGTGAGTAAAACCTCATTCCTTTTCAACACGTCTCTTTGTCTCTGCATTCTCTCGCTAACACAGATAGGTGGTCATTGTCGGTGACAAGTCGAGCGGCAAAACATCCATTTTCTCTACCCTGGCTGGTCTACCATTTCCTTCCGGCCGCTGGCCTGTTACTAGCTTTCCCATCCATGTACAATCACGGCATGTTGCCCCCGAGGGCACGCATAATGTCAACAAACATTATGTCCGGGCCTTTCTGCAGCCAGGGCCGACGGACAGCCAGTATGCCGCTGCCGTGAAGCATCTGTCCAAATTTGAAGTCGTCTTGGACGAGTCACTCACTGAAAAGGCATTTCTCACGATTGTCGAGCAGGCCGCTGCCCATATGTATTTGTCGGTTGGCGACACTGAGTCGTTGAGTGAAGACCGGGTTGTTGAGAAGCAACTCTCGGACAATGTGCTCGTCCTCGAGATTACTGGACCAGATGTCTCCAATGTAAACATCGTTGACTTTCCCGGGTTGATGCACAGTACGTGTCTCTTCCGCATTGATGTCTTTTTTATCAGCAAATTGAGAATAATGAAGCTCAGCTAACAACTACAGCCACCTCATCTGAATACACTAGAGAAGACATCGATACCGTTTGGCAATTGGCTTCAGACCACATGCAAGAGCCACATACCATCGTCCTGTACGTTCTTTTTTTAAAAAAAAAAAAATTAAAAAAAAAACTGGATTTGTCCCGGTTTCCTCTCACTTAGCATCCTTTCGCTAACACCATTCAGTGCCGTCTTCAGTGCAACAAACTGGATCAGCAACCAGGTCGTGCTGGAGCTTGTGCAGAGCATCGACCCACAAGGCAGCCGCACGGTCGGCGTTCTGACCAAATGTGACCTTGTCCCAACAGACGAGCAGAAAAGAGTCCTCCGGGCACTTCTCAACAAGGACTACTACTTGCAGCAAGGATGGTTTGCTGTCGCCAACCGCCCACTACCCCGGCTGTCCAACAGCAATTCAGCCATTAACACGAATGCCCTGGCAGGTCCAGCCTCACCACGCAAACGCAGCGCCAGTGAGCGGCTCTTCTTTGCACGATATCCTTGGACAGCCGTCCCAGACAGCCGGCTGGGTATGTCGTCGTTGAGGGAGGGTGTCAAAGATATGACAAATGCTATACTGCTTCACGACCTAGAAAGCATGCAGCGTGTGGCACGGTTGAGTCACCAAAGGTACGCTTCAAGAGATAGCAGCCATGACAGGACCGAAAAGGATGGTGATGGCCATAGTCGTCTACAACACGATCACGCCGTCTCGTTTCTTAACCTAGAGGACGATGATGACGTCTTTAGCCCTGACGGAAAGGCCTACTTTAACGAGGAAGGAGTTGATGAAAAAGAAGTTGAAGAAAAGTCCGCCGATATCGACGACACGGCATCTGAGGACAGTTTTGTTCTCGAAAACCTACAAGAAGTCGGTGGCGAGCGGGCCCCTCCTGCGAAACGGCCGACAATGCTCATCAACGCCTTCACAGTCGGCCTCACCATGATGCTTGCCATGACACTGCTAGGGCTCGGTTGTGAGCAACTTGCCCAGGAGTTTACCACGGACCACAACTGGACGCGCTTGTTGCTGCTCATCACCGTCATGCCCCAAATCTTTGTCTGCCTCTTCTTCTGCCAAACCATCATCAACATCCTCCTACAGCTCTTGGGTCCCGTCCGCCAGCTCAAGCACAACTCCAAGTACTTTTCCGCCGTCCCCGTCCGCCGCCTCAATATCAAGAACGGGCCGCTGCCTCACGTCACTGTCCAGTGTCCTGTATACATGGAAGGTTTGGACGCCGTCATCAAGCCCACTGTTGCCTCGCTCCAAACAGCCATCCGCCACTACGAACGCTACGGTGGCACGGCCAACCTTTTTTTCAACGACGATGGCATGCAAATTCTCGACGAGAAGGCAGCGGCAGAACGCAAGGTGTTTTACCGGGAGAACAATATTGGGTGGGTGGCACGGCCGAAGCACAACCCCAATGGTGAGGGCTTGAAAAAGTTTATCCGCCGCGGCAAATTCAAAAAGGCGTCGAACATGAACTACGCCATGGGCATCAGTCTCAAGGTGGAAGACAAGCTGGTCGCTGTGGATCGGAGCCGTGGCGCTCCACCGACGGCTGAGCGTGTGAGCAGTAGCTGTCTGGGGAGTGCGCGAAGTGCACGGAATGTGGCGAGTGGAGGGGGACCGTCAGAGCCGGATCTCGGTCTGATGTCGCGGCCGATGTCGAGCGGCATGGTCTCTGGGGATATCCAAGAAAACCAAGGGAATCCAAACCCCTTGGCCACGCCGTTCGACAGCAGCAACGACAGTCAGGTCAGCGTCCATGCCAGTACTTCGTCATCGTCGGGAGACGTCGACATCTATCCCTGGACACAGGGTGACGAGGAAGCTGCGTACAAGCGCTGCCTCAACGAGGTGCTGGTCGAGGAAAAGGGCCGTGCCTGGGCCGACGGTGATATCCGCATCGGCGACTACATTCTCATCATTGACTCGGACACGCGCGTCTTTGAGTCGTGCATGATTGATGCCGTCAGCGAGCTTGAGGAGTGTGGCGAGGTGGCCATCTTGCAGTTCACGTCTGGCGTTATGAACGTGACGACAAGCTTTTTCGAAATGGGCATCACTTTTTTTACGAATTTGATTTACACGGCCATCCGGTACGCCGTGGCCAATGGTGATGTAGCACCGTTTGTCGGACACAATGCATTTCTTCGGTGGTCAGCACTACAAGAGATCAGTTACCAGGATGGCGGTGATCCGATTCTGGAAATGAAAGAGAAAAAGAAAGAGGCCAAAGCTACAGCAAGGGAAGAAAAGAGAGAAAAAAGAAACACAAAACAGAAATCCACAATTGGCAAGATTCTTCAGTACCTCGCCGTCTCTTGGCCTCGAAAATCAAAACCCACCAAGCAGAAAGAAATCGAGCCCGACTGCAACTCTACCACACCCTACGAAAAGTTTTGGTCCGAGTCCCACGTCTCCGAGGACTTTGATATTGCTCTGCGGCTGCAAACCGAGGGTTATATCGTGCGCCTCGCCGCCTACGGTGGTGGCGGATTCAAAGAGGGCGTCTCTCTGACCGTTTACGACGAGCTCGATCGATGGGAGAAGTACGCCTACGGCTGCAGCGAGCTGCTATGTCATCCCGTCAAGGAATGGCCGCACAAGGGCATCTTCACCCCTTTGTTTCTTCGATTCCTCTTCAGCAGAAAGATGGCTGTCGGTTCCAAGGTCACCATCCTCGCCTACATTGGCACTTACTATGCCATCGGATACGCCTGGTTCGGCACACTCTGCAACTACTTCTTGATTGGCTGGCTTGATGGTCACCTCGACCATTTTTACATGGACAGCTGGCACGTCTGGGTCGCTTTGGTCGTTGTCTTCTCCATTGCTGGCAACGTTGCCCTTGCCGTCGCCCGGTATCGCGACACTGGCAAAAGTCTTCTTAACGAGCTGTGGATCTGTGCGCGCTGGATCCCCTTGCTCTTCATTTTTCTGGGAGGCATTTCCATGCACGTCAGCCAAGCCATCCTCTGCCACTTGTTCTCCATCAACATGTCCTGGGGTGCCACTGCCAAGGAAGTCTCGGACACGTCCTTTTTCATTGAGCTGCCCATCATCGCCCGCCGGTTCAAGTATGTTTTTGCCTACTGCATCGCGGTGACTATCCTGCTCATATGTGGCGTTTACGTCTTTCCCTATCTATGGCGCATCACCCAGCTGGTCGCCATTTTCCCACTGGCCGTCATGATCGGCTGTCACTTTACGCTGCCCATCTTGCTCAATCCTGCACTGATGACTTTTACCTGGTAAAAGAGGCAGCAGTTTTGCTTTTATACTTTTGGAAATTCATGTGCTTTACTTGTTACGGTAATCCGTTACATTCTCTTTATATAAATGTATTAGAATAGACATGAATTAGCGACCGCTTACTGTCCACATGGTAAATCAGGTGCCTGTAAACATGTCGAACGCTTTGCAGCCTTCCATTCCAGTCATTACGGATGTTTATGTCTTCCTCTTCTTCTTCTTCTTCTTCTTCTTTTAAACATCTTTCCTAATCTCCATGCATCCCCGCATCAATTATCCGTCTTGGACACTATCGTCCTAGATCTGGAGCTCAGGTGTGGTCTGCAGACCTTCCTGGATGGCGGCTAAACCGCCATTCCGAAAGTAGCTGGAAATTACCTCGATATACAGTATGCAGCATACTATGGCAGCTGTATTTCTCTTTCAAAAGGTGCCAGACATGGGCGTCGGTTGAAAGAATGTCCCAAACTAGAGAAATGGAGGAATACAGAAATAGCATCCCGTAAAATGGTCTTTGGTTGCTTCTGAGAATGTAATTGACCTCATATCCTCAAATCAGTTTCGTTTTTTGTTTCTCTCATACTTCCTAGAATACACATGTTTTGATTCTTTTCAGCATCTTTGTTACTTTTTACATACCTTTATTAAATCCTGCTGCCTCATTCCACTCCATCCTCTGCCCTCTTTGGGCCACCATGGGGGAACAGGTGCGAGCAATGACCTCTGCGGCATGCATCCTGCTGCTTGCCGTATCATGGTCGCCCGTGGCCGTCGATGCAATCACCGTCTTGCCAGGCAGTGTTCCAAAGTCGTACGCCGGTTCAATAGGAACGCTAACGCCGTATGACTTTTACACTCAAAGCGCGGCCAATGAGTTTGGCAACCGGTCCGTCGACATATTCATGTCCAACCGCGACAACATTGACTACTTTGTTCAAGATGACTACCATGTCCTGCCGTCGGCCGACAGCTTTGTGCGCGGTGTTCTGCAGGCTTGGGGCGAGCACTTGCATCTCGTTCTGCAGCCAGACGAGCTGTGGTTGACGGTGTTGGCCCAAATCAACTTTTATGTCAATGCCCATCCCGAAGAGGCTTCTGTCCATGCTTACGACCTGCGCGCCAACGAGACCGTCATCGACTCGGCCTATCCGGACTGGTACACATTCATGGCGTCTCTGTATGCAGCAGTAACTAGTCGTATCAAGGCCGACTGGCTGCAGCACCAGTTTATCTCGCCCAACTTCACGACATCGACCAACGAGCACGTCATGGCGGCGCACATCTTGATGCTGGCGCAGACTCGGGCGTTTGAGCGCAAGCCGCCACCACGTACGGGTGGGCCTCTGCTTTGCGGGTTGCCATCGGTCACGCTGTTGGGTACACGCCAGGACTGGGCCGTGGTGCAGTGGCGTGTGGAAAGGATGTCCATCTTTGGAGCTGAGGCGGCGGAGTATGGGGCCCGGTTGCTGCCCGTAATCCGGCGCTTTGTGCAGACCTTCGACACGCCAGATGATCCGGCCGTCTTGGCATTCTGGAACTCGATCGTCGTGGCCCAGCCGGCGACTTCCCCCAAGGCCATGGCAGGTGGTGACGGTAGTAACAAAGGCACAACGGAGACATCAGCAACGCCGGCCACTCGAGAACCGGCGAGCTGCAATGGCTCCTCCAATGGACCCAGCTTCAACATTACTGGTTGGATTACGGCGTTTTATTATTGGGACGCCGATGGCAAGCCGTTTGGCCGAGATGCCGCTGACGGTTCTGCCGCAACAAAACTCGACAACATCACGTACCCGTCTGTCGATCTGCGCACGCTTCCGGTTGCGTACGGTCGCACAGCGATTGTGTTGCCACGCTTCAATGGCACGGACAATTTTGAGATCCTGGCCATGGGCGGCCCGATGGGCAAGCGCATTGACGGTGGTGCGCCGACGGGCTATTTCGAGGCCCTCAACCGCACCCTGCACTTAAATCTGGCACCGTGGGTCGAGTCGGACGGAAACTACACCGTGGAGCTTGATGGTCCGCCCACCAATAGCCTCAACCAGACGTATGCCCAGTGGGCCAATGCGTCGTTTGGCGGTTACGATCCACACCAGCATGCCACGCTGTCACCACTGACGTCGTGGATCTTGTACGGGCCAGAAACGGCATTGACGGGTCCCAATATGACACTAAACAATAGCAGTGGTGATGTTACCACTCCCCCATTGTGGCAGCCTGAGCTTGAATTGGGCACGGTAGCTGCGGCGCTTCTTAGTCACTACAACTCAACGCAATGCGCAGTGCCTCATACTCCAGTATTGACAAGGCGGCATCCTCGGCGGATTCCACGGTGGCATGGGTGACTGTGTGAGGGAAAAGGGAGACTGGAGAGGAGAAACCAGGCAAATCGGTGAAAAAGGGAAATCATTCGCATACATTCGCATACATTCGTTAACAGTACCAAAGTAAGAAAGATACCAAAACTCTAACCATGAACATGAGAGAATATGAAAGTAAATAACCAAAAATGGGATATGAAGAGAAGTGAAAATTAACCAAAAAATAGTGCGACGAGAACGCTCGATAACCGGCCGAGCCTAGTAGCCGTCCCGGCGGCTCACCCGGTTGGCCAGCGGCCGTCCGTCACTCAGTCTCTGGAGGTTGTCCTCGAGGATTTGCAGAACCCTCTCGTCGTACTTAGTCGAGTTGCCACTGATGTGCGGCGTGATGATGAGGTTTTTGGCGCTCCACAGCTTGTGGCCATCGGGGAGCGGCTCCGGGTCGGTAACATCGAGAGCGGCGCCACGGATGACGCCCTTGTCAAGAGCCTCGATCAGCGCATCTGTCTCGACAATGGGGCCGCGTGCAATGTTACTCAGGAAGCCGGGCCGCCGTGTACCGTCGTCGCGTGTGTTGCCCAGCAGGCGCAGCTCCTCAGCGCCCAGTAGGTGGGTTGTGTCGTCGGTGAGTGGGGTGGCGACAACGAGCAGATCGATACCGGACGACAGGAAAGCGTGGCGGTCCTCGCGAGTGCCGCCAGAAAACCACTTGGTCGGGTAGATGCCCTCCGGGTCGCCGGTGCCGGGCGGGGCAAAACCGTCGTCGCGGCGCGACTCGGGGGTGTCACGCGGGTGCAGCGTGTAAGCATACACCTCCATGCCGAGAGCGGTGGCGACACGGGCCGTCTGGCGACCGATGCTACCGTAGCCAAGAATGCCTCTGGGGGAACGGTTCGGTCAGTGGTGAGAACCTAAAGTGTGTTCAATAATCAATCTTGCGCCCTGATAAACTTACACTCTCTGGGTCAGGGCATCCTCAGTCACAACGTCGGACCGCTTCCATGTGGCCTTCTTCTGCTGATCCAGGTACGTCGGGACTGTCGGCGTTAGCCATGTGAGATTAAAGCAGCGTGGCAATTTTCAGGAAAGGGTACCTCAGGGACCTACTTTGGTGGTTGAATGCTAGGAACGTGGCAATGATCCATTCCGTGATCTGGGGTCTGTCGGTATGTAAGCACTCTAATTCTCCGAAAAGAAGCAACTGGCCATATTTGAAACCCGTTTGACCTATGGTTGACTCACCCGTGAACGCCGTTGGCCGTCGCAAAGACGACGTCCGTGTCTGTAAACAACGGCTCCTTCAGAATCAGATTGGCTCCGGCACTAAACAGCTGGACGTAGCGCAGGTTGGGCACGTCGGCCGGGTCTTTCGGCAGCGAGAATCCGGTCGTTAGGAGTACAGTGACTGAGCGCCAGTCGTCCTTGGTCAGAGCATCGGCGGCGAGCAGGTTCCCCCACTGCAGCTCGCGGTAGATGACACGCAGACCGGGGAACTTAGCCTCGATGTGGTCGATCCACTTCTGTGCGGGTGCCCGCGGAGAGGTGATGAGAAGGACGCCACCGTCGAGGCCGAGGGTCCGCTTGCTAGGAGTGGCAGGCGTCGTCGCCGGCGGCGTAATGAGGTTGGTGGCGGTCATTGTGTTGGTCGTGGGTGTGCGAACAGCCAAATCTGGGACTGTGACTCGGCCGATTTCTGCTTCAATGGGGCTGCTGGGTCCTTCAAGAGTGAGGTCGATGGCGAGAGACGATGAGGGACGGATGGTTCTGCTATCCGAGTCCATGGAGAAGGGAGGTGTGTGAGGCAGAGGAGGGAGGGGAGGTGAGGAGATAATAAGTGAAAAGAAAAAAGAAGAGGAGAAAAGAAGATCAAAAGAGAAAAGACGGGGGAAAGTGCAAGCTATTACGGAAGCCGGGGCGCCGTTTATCTCGCTGGCGGAACTTAAAAGATACGGAGTCACCAAAAGCAAGGCTAGGGTCAGACAGGGAAGGAGCAAAGGACAGCCAAAAGAGAAGATCCAAGAACGGGCTAAAAGAGCCAGATGAAAGTGGAAACAACCTCAAAAAAGTCAAGAATGGCTAATGAATCCCGATCGCATGATAGTTGTTGCATGTAAAAAGGCAATTAGGGTCTGGCGAAGCCGGTGAGGGAAAGCTCGAAATTCATGAGGCAAATCATGAGGCATGCAATGCAATCTTAGCCTTCTTTGGCCGTGTGCCACGACGGCCACGCAAGGCAAGAACGCGGAGAAGCCAGCACAGGCCGATTAGCAATCGTCTGGGACCGTAGACGGCCCCCGACAGGAAGGTGGGGGAGGCACCGCTCGTCACCCACCCTCGACCACCCTATATCTCAAGGTATCTTCCTACTCCAACGAAGGCAGGCCCGAGTTGCGCGACCTACACAATTGCCCAAGAGGGACAATGAAGTTGCAAAATGGCAAGAGCTTCAGCAAAGCATTAGGAGAGTAGGGAAGAACTCCCCATGACGTGATGCAGCCCACCTATGAAGCGATGCGATGCCGGCCCCCCAACTCTACAACGTCTTTTTCAGTGCATCATCGCATTTAAGCTTTTGCGCCCTTTTGTCTGCACTTTTTGCACTTTTTAACCCACAAGCCTACCATCGGAGGTCGGAGCCAGCGACACAGCGCTTACCCCCCCATGCCCAGTGTCGGGCGGACGCCCCTGGTGTGCCCGCTTGGCGGCTACTTAGGACGGATCTGGAATAGCAGGAATGAGGCAACGCCAGGTACAGAAAGCATCAGAGCACCCCCAAAAGACGCAAGAGCACACATGTCATACGGAAGGTGAAGAGTTAGGGATGAGTACGCCGTACGTCGCACGCTGTTGGACATATGGTTCCATGGTATTGTAAAGCGAGGAGCATATTGAAATAACGAGTGATCTTTGGGCCATAAAGCTGAGTTCTGTTATCGGTACCGAGTCCGGCTCGGATTCACGGAATAACAATAAACAATCAAATGCACTTTGCTCCGAGAGATGACAAACACACGCATATATCGTGGAGCTGCTATATTTACGGTAAAGGGTGAGAAAGCGGTGAGAGTGGAATCGTAAATTATACGAAATGGGTGCAATGAAAGTAGACATTAGCTAGAAATAAAATAAAATAGCTGTCGACGAGACAAAGTAATAGAAATATCAATTTTAATTTAGTAAAATATTTTATGTAAAAAGAAAGCAACAAAATAAAACTATATGTATGTGGGATGCAACGTCTAACGGCCCTACTCATAATCTCTTTCTTTCTTCTTTAAAAACTCGTCAATAGCCATCTCTATCCACTTCATTAAACTACAAAAAGGACGACCACGCGACACGAACCAAACATTTAAGACTTTCCAACTCCCGACGCACAATCACCCTTTCTCTAGCCCCATTCCTCCGCTTTGCGCCCTTGGAACATCCTGAATCATGCAAGCTCACACCCATAAAAAGCTCACGGTGTCGGTGTCGGTGCCCCAGGAGGCGCCGTCGCCGATGGTGGGACTGCTGATGCCGATGCTGAAGCTGATACTGAAGAAGTAGCTGCAACTGCTGTTGTGGCCGGCAGGATGCCCTGCGGGTAGTGGAACACGTTGTTGGGATCCACGCCCGCCTTGAGCCCCTGCAACCGGTCCAGGTGCATGCCCCAGTACCTGTTCTGTGCTGCCGCCTGGCTGAGCCGCGGGTCCGGGTAGTTGACATACTGGCCCCACTGGGCCGGCTTTAGACTACCCGTGATGTTGGCTGTGAAGTTGTCCAGGAACGAGAAGCCGTCGGCAGGGTAGGCACCCGTATCAACACGGTCGTAAAAGCTGGTCATCAGCAGGAAGTCACGGTGCGCATACGAGGTGGCGTTTGGTGCCACCTTGCTAATGGCGTTGTTCTTGCCGCCGTGCACGTCGATCTGAGCGTACCAGTCGCGTTTAATGGCCTTGCCCGTGCCATACCAGTAGCTGACAAAGGCACTGACTTGGTCGTCGGTAAGCTTGTTGGTGTACAGACTCGATGAGTAGAAAGTTTCGTGCTAGTCTGTTAGCAAGCAGCAAGAATGATTTCAGGGAAGATGCAGGAAGAAAGCTCACCATGTTGTAAGGATATGTCTGGTTCAAGTCCATGCCGTTACCAAAATGCTCGGCCTGGTCCAACCATGTGCCTTGCTGTGCCAGCACCAGTTTGGCTCCTGTCTTATTCAAAAGTGGAGCAATAGCGGCCTGAAGGCCCGTCTTGTTGCCCCAGTACAGACCCTCGAAGTTGGCAAAGTCCTTGGTGATGAACATGCGAAGGTTCAATTCGCTCGGCATGCCATTCTCGGCAAACTCCTGGAATGCCTTGAGACCGTCGGCTGCCTTATCCTGCTTCCAGTTGATTGCGGCCGAGTAGTATGTCACCACCTCGGGCACAACGAATGTCCGGAATTTGAACTCGGCCACCACGCCATAGGAGGCGCCGGCGCCGCGAAGTGCCCAGAAAAGATCCGGGTTTTCTGTCTCGGAGCAGTCCACAACCGTTGAGTTGGACAGCACAACCTTGAGGCCCACGATGAAGTCTAGTGCAAGGCCCTGCGTGTGGGAACTCACACCAAAGCCACCGTGCAGGACGTGGCCACCGACACCGACACCAGGACATGTGCCGTGACTAAAGTCACGCTTTCCCTGTGCGTAAAGCTCCGCGGCAATGTGTCCCAGACGGGCACCGCCCTGGATTGTTGCAATGCCCGTGCTGTTGTCAAGAACAACCAAATCCATGCGGTCCATCTCAAGGATCAAATGGCCATCCTCGCCGCCGAGACCAAAGGATGCGTAGCTGTGGCCGCCGCATTTGGGGTTTGCCTTCACGCCCAGCTTCGCCGCACAGCTGACTGCATCTTGAATGTGCTTAATGCTTGTTGGGACGGCAATGGCGATAGGGGTGTAGTTGAGCCGGAGATTGAAAGGTGCAACATCTTGAGACCAGTCTGCAGTTCCAAGTGCGTCCGTTGGCACACCGGCGGTCTTAAGGCAGTCATCAAGAGCAGCATTCACGTCAAGAGGAGATGCAATACTCAATTGAGCTTGCCCCAGGAGCTGGAGCAGCCACAGTGAGGCGGCCACGACACGGGTGGTACCCATTGTGTTGAGGCTTCGGGCAGAGTGCTGTGGTGATGACGCGAGAAGGTAAGTGTTAAGACAAAGGGTGGAAAACTATAGAGAGGTGGAAAATAAATGACAGCAAGTGGAAATAGACTTCTTTTTGAAGTTTAAAATTCAAACGAACTCGTGGAGATATAAAACTTAGAAGTGGTAAAAAAGGTGCTCGTTCCGTGTCTCCTTCGCACTCCGTTCCCGGCTGAGGCTATGGCAAGGTGATGATAGAGAAGGTTAAACAGATGTGGCGTGTGCTGAGAATTCTTTGTTCCATAAACGCCCAAGACGGACAAGACCAAGACAATATGGATTCTTGGTACAGCGCGTTTAATGTCGAATGCTTGGGGGGGAGGGAGCAAGTGAAAACATCCGTGGTGGTGGGTAGCCAACAGAGACTCCGGTGACTGAAACTGGGGAAGCACACTCGGAATAATTATGCTCTCATCAGTGTCCGCTCTGTTGGGATCGGGGATACTATCTGGGGTTTATGTGGGAAACAAAGGTGGTGAGCGAGGATGTTGGAAGAAAGGCAATATGAAAATATGGGACGACATGGGGAGACGCACAGTTTTAGATTTTCCTGGACAGATCACTTAAGGGATGATATGTATTCCGTAGACTCCGGCTCTTTCTTTCTTTTGACTTGCCTGCCAGTTACCTATTCCTTCCTCCTCTTTCTCGGGTCAGAGAAAGATAATTGTGAACCGATGCATCGTATGGTGCCAGGACTGCATCGGGCCATAAACAATTCTGCATTCTGCCTCTCATCCTGCCGGCTTTCCAGTGGGCTCCAAGCTCCGGTCTTTCTCCTTCTATTTTTATTAGCGTAAACTCTGTACTAAACTCTGTACTTTTCCAAGGCGGAAACACTCGAGCCGCGAGGTAAAAGCTAATAGGCAGTTTTCAGCCACGGGGTGGTTTTAAGGAAGTATGCTCAGCCCAGCTAAAGACTGGAAGGTTTTTGACGGCACGCTTTCCCGATCCTCTTGGTTCCGTCTTCTTGCTTATAGGTGCGCCGCCGGGAAGAAGTGCCGCTTAGTAGTTGAAGGCTCGTGGACAAATCGTATGGGTCGAATGCCGGGATAAGCAAAGACTCCCCAAGCTTTTTCAGACGACTTCCCCCCATACAACTTACCAGCCATACTAGCAGTGCAGGAGAAGCCGGGGATAGGTCCCAGAAACCCCAAATAGTCGAAGAAAACGTGTATTAGTACATTACTAGTGAATTGCCCGAGCTCGGGTTTTCTTGTGGCATGATGATCTTAAGTTGTTGCTCGTTGGATGTCGCCGTGTGTGAGAAACATAAGGCATGTGATCTGTTATTTCTCATTTTGTGTTATGATGTTTGTGATGTCTAATCGTAAAAACGAATTGCACAGGACGCTACCTAGAGATAGCGCCTTAATAAAGGTAGTTCAAGATATCACTTTGTAAGGATAGTTACGAAACTGCAGGATTCTCCTTCCTTCGAGCTTGCGGAAGTAGGTGCCGGAGTACCTGTGGACAAGGAACTGCGACCGGCTTATGTGGCGACCTGGGTTGTTGACATTCGAAGGTATGTAATTTCCTAATCCGGTAACTTCGGCCCTGACTTACACAACCCACGGCGAACTACTTTTTGGTATGTTGTACCAACTCAATAGAAACATCGTATGCCTCCTAATGTCGTCTCTGAGGGCGACTGCAACCACAACTCTCTTCTTAGACCTGTTGTGATTCTATGTGAATTGTGTGAGAAGTTTGCGCCCTGCTTTGGTCTTTTTCTGTCCCCTTGAAGAAAAAAAACGTGACGAGCAGCGCAATTTCATCCGTTTTATCCGCTTTTAGCTATCGGAGTAAGGGTGATCAATTTTTATGGCCGCTGGATTACCGGCACGGAGTTCGCACGGCTGGTTTGATTTATCCAGGCCGAACATTTGCCAGCCCAGATAATGCTCCGCTGGTAATCCAAACAAACATGCGAGCTAGAGGATCCAACTTTCCGTTTCGAAGAGGGCTTAAAAAAAGGGAAGCATATACCATCTCCAGAGGGGCTCTTGTTACTTTCAGTGTTCCCACAAATACGATTGAATCCATCAAGAGGCCTCAAAAGGAACCAAAAACCATTGTTGGATAGTTTGTTTCAGAGTTGACGTCGACGACGGAAAGCTCTTTGCATCGAAAGCTATATTCAGTTAAAAAAGGAAAATCTGTAGCTGTTCGCTTTATACATCAAGCTGCAAAATTGGCAAGGCAGCGTACTTCGACCATTTTTCTACCTGTCTTAAAAAAACTTGCTTCTATCTATTCTTGCCACTTCCCCGAGCCTTTGTATATAACTGCTGGCAAAGTGCTTTAGACAACCCCGGGTAATGTATGGGATGTGCTTTGACGCCACTTTCCTTTTAGCCTCTGTTGAAAACTCAAGTACTACATATTTGAGCATCATCACGCTTACCAGTATAACCACGCTGGTAATACATCACGTAGTATTCGCTTTCCCTTGGCGCCACTTGGAAGGACCTTTACTTAGCATTGTATTCGCTTTTACACAAAAGTATTGCATTGTAAATGTATGGTGCCTGACGTTGCCGCCCTACCCCACGATGATGATTTTCCCATGAACTTTCCCGGTATTGCTTCTCCGCACGAAGCCCCGGTGTGTTTTGATTTATTGATATAACATTTTAAGTTTCTTCTATTCCCATGGCCGTAAATTACCGCTTCGGTCTTGGGCTATTCAGGAACGCCTCGTGAAAGCATCCTTTGGAGCGTATCGTTCGTCAGGCCCTCCCCTACACCCACCCTCATTCTTTGAAAACATTCTCTCCATATTCCATTTTGAGTGTCCGTTCCCCCGCATCATATTGCGTCCTGAATTCGAGTGGCATGTTTTTGATCTTATATTTGTTTTGGGCCTGTCCCTCTTCCCTTTTCTGGAACCTGTTGTCGTCCAAAGCATAATTCTCAGCTGATCGACATAACAGTCACCGTTCACGGGTTCCTTTTTGTTATATCACGGTACTCAATACATACGCTCAAACACACGACCGATACATACGAGAGAAGGAAGAAAACACGCAGCTTCACAATATATCTGCCCATTATGGTGTCTTTCAAATCATCTCTGTCGGCACTGCTATGCCTTGTGCCGGCAGTGTCTTTGGCAGCCACGTCGAACCTGCTGGTCTCGCACTACAATGGCAACCTCTACACACTTACCCTCACGACGGGCAGTGGTACTCCCTCGCTGGCTGTGTCATCGAGCGTCAAGGCCTGTGGTCAAATGCCCAGCTGGCTGACTCTGGACAAGGAGGGCGGCATGGTGTATTGCACCGACGAGAGCGGCGCCAACACTGGTTCGACTCTTACGGCACTCACGGTTGGCGCCAACGGTGTGCTCAAGGTGTCCGGCACTGACCGGACTCCGGGTGGCGAGCTCCACAGTACACTCTACGGTGGCAGCGACGGCAAGGGCTTCATTGCCGCGGCTGAGTAGTATGTTTTCTCTCACTTAAGAAAACAATCGAAAAAAAAAAAGAAAACTAAGAGGTTCCGAAACTAACATCACGACAGCGACCCTTCTGCCATTGCCACGTTCAAGCTGCCTCTTAACAGTGGTACCAACCTGCAACGCTTCCACTACACTATGTCGGGCCCCGGCCCGAACCGCGCCCGCCAGGACAAGCCCCACCCGCACTCGACCTTCACAGACCCCACGGGCAAGTTCCTACTCAGTGCCGACCTGGGTGCCGATCTGATCCGCATCTTTAGTATCAGCGCCGCCGACGGCAAGTTGACCGAGTGCCCATCGGCACAGACGGGTGCCGCTGATGGCCCGCGCCACGGCACGTGGTGGGTGCCCAAGGCTGGATCGACGGACGGCACCATGCTGTACGTGGCCAACGAGCTGGCCAACAGCGTGACGACGTGGCAGGCCACATACCCGGCCAGCGGCGGCTGCCTCACGCTCAAGAAGACGCAGTCGCTGTCAGCCTACCCGGCAGGCAAGTCAGCACCGGCCAACAGCAAGACCGCTGAGGTGCACACGTTTGGCAACTTTGTGTATGCGACGAACCGCAACGACAAGTCGTTTGGCGCGACGCAGGACTCGGCCGCCACGTACTCTGTGGACCCGGCGACGGGTTCACTGACGTTTGTTGAGTCAACCAACGCGCACGCGTACTACACGCGCACGTTCCAGATCAACAAGGCCGGTGACCTGGTGGCTTTCGGCGGTCAGACATCGTCAAATGTGGCAATTGTCGAGCGCAACCTGACGACGGGTCGTCTGGGCGACCTCGTCGCCAACCTGGTTGTTGGTACTCCTGGCGTTCCTGGCAACGAGGATGGTCTCAGCGCCGTCATCTGGGATGAGTAAATGCATGTGTAGATGGACGGCCGTCGGCGTTCAACGTAGTCTATCGGAGGCGTGGCAAAATTGAGGAAGGTCGTCGAGACTTATTTGAAGGGATGGTAGCAGGCCGAAGTGTGAAGGACATCCAGCAAAAGCTGTTTCCCTTTCTATTCAATTTCGATTGTACATATAACATTTCGTATTTATTTCTTGTTGTTTTCTTGTACCTTTTTCCTTTTGCCAAAACTTCGCTTGTGAGTGATGATGCACGTCGTAAAAAAGCTGGACGAGATGGGATGGGATGGGTTTCAGTATCATAACAGTGTGCACAAGACTCAGAGCTAAGCAGTCTGTAGCTGCGGTAGCCTCCCACAAACGGGGTCTCAGAAGAACAGATCTCCAATCTCCAAACGTGCCTCCTTTTGGTGACACTTTGCTTCTGTGCCCTCGGCCCCTTGCACCACGCCATTCATGTCTTGCATTTGGTAGGTAGGGCAGGCATCTTGCGATACCATGCTGCTGGGTCGAGACCACTCAAAAAATGGTGTTGAGGATGGAAAAATTTTCACTTCCAACCTACATTGAGAATGTTTTCCGAGATTTCAAGCCCTTGGCAAGGGAAGCGAGCATTTAGGTGTGGCACATCCATGATGGTGCTTTTCTCCATTATCTGCAGTATCACCGCTTTTGGAGATATGAGATGCCAGCGTGACGATCATTATGCAACACGATCAAGATTAGAAAATCTCGCGAACTATGTCCCGACCACGCGGTTCTGGAAGTTCTTTTGGGGATACAGGGTGAGGAGGTGCCACGGTGGTGTTTTTTTTTCCGCAATTAATGACAGAATCCAACGTAATCTCACCTTCCGTTACCACAACAGTCGAGGCGTGATATCAGCCAGGAGCAGATAACAAGATTAAGACTCCACGATATCTCCGAAGCCAAGCAGGCTGGACGTCTGGATAACATTAACAGCTTCCTTTCGAGGTCACAACACGTCTATGGGGGCACGGATGAGACGATCTGGCGGCGATAAGCCTTAACAATGACGTGTGAGACACATGGAGAGGTTACGTTGGCTCGGCTGGTGACCTCTGTTTCGTTTTGTGGCGCAAGTCGAGGACCAGCAATAGATAATCAGAACTAGAGAAGACGGTGACAAAAAAAGCAAAAAGCAAAAAGCAAAAGCAAAAAAAAAAAAGCGGGCGCAAGCATATGAAAAAAAATCAAACAAGGAGGGGGTGTCGGATGACCACTCCCCGGCTCGTCGTTTAGTTTGTGGTCGGACTCTGAAGTACGAAACGGCGACTTGAGGTTAGAGGAGAAGCCGATCGGGGTGCGGAGAGCGACATTGAGAGAAAGAAGTACCCCGTTGTTCTTGTTTATGCTACACGCGGCGAGGTGCATTCCCTTTCTGTTCATATTAAGCACTGGGTTTCAACATCTTATATATGGTCAAGGTTGTCTTGTCAAGTATCATTTTGCTAAACTTGAGACACGGGGATGCAGGAGTGAATGTGAGTAGAAACTGCTCTCGGATGTGAAATGGAAGCCAAAATAAATCTGTCATTCTTCTCATATTCATTGATTTTATAACAATAGGCTCCGTTGCAAAATTATGTGCCATAAGATACAAGACAAAAATCAACGAAAGGTCATTGCAGGCGAAAGCCCAAGCCAGAAAGTGTATGTCGTATTCTTGGCCATGGTAAGAAACTCATCAAATAAGCTGCTTTGGTGGCACCCTTCCGCTTGCCTGTATGTTTGGAAATCGTTTTCCCGGCAAACAAACAACACCGGACGATCTTTAAGTAGCCTGTACCCTTCCCCTCTCGCGGTTCCCCCCTTTTTAGTCTCATTGTTTGGGTTTTGGGGACGGGTAGCAGTCGGCCGGGCTCCTCTAAACTCTCCGCAAGACTAGGGCGAATCTGGGGGAGAATGCCTGGGGAAATGGGGCCATTGGGGCCTCGAAAGAGTGCTGTGGGGGCCATGGCAGTAGACAACAGGTCAGAAAGATGGACCAAGAACTGGTGAACGACAACAGACATACAAAGTAGACATAGGAAGACAAAAAGAGTAAGATACAGAAGAGGAGACGAGCCCTGCGGAACAAGAGACACGCACAAGCGACAAGGCCAAGATTCAGGCGTCCGGCTAGGCTTGAAATGAAGATAGAGGTGCGTTTTGTGTAAGCATGGGTCGTTTTAGGGATAACCATTGCTCACAAAAGAAAGGATGTGCATGCCGGTGTCCATGTTAAGTGTCCAGTCAATTTATGATGAGCAAGGCGTGTCGTGTCAGCGGTGTCGGTGGTGTCAGTTGAGCTCGTCCTACATACGAGACATGGGCTCGCTCCCATTGTGGAGTAGTTCTCCAGCTTTCCCCAGGTTTTCCAGCTCTCCAAAAAGAAGACCACCTGAGAGCAAGTAGTGGGCAAGGACGAGTAATTGCGAGGCGAGAGAGGAGAAGGAGACAAGAGAGGAGGAAAACAGTTGGAGAGGCGGAAACACACATGCACACAAGGGACGGAGATCTGCACGGAGCAGCTTAATCGAGCCCGGGGAAGGGTACCCAGGTGTCGAGAAAGGAACTCGTTAAAGAAGATATTAGATGGGATGGGATATAAAGGGATCGACGCTCCTGGGTTCCCATGTTCCAGTGATTTTGTCTCTTTTTTAGTTGATGTTTTGATTTTTACTTTCCTTTCTTTTGTTTTCTTTCCAGCATATCCCATATTTAGTAACGTCAACATAGGGACTCCCTTTAAACCTCCAAGATGGTCGCCACGTCGGCGTACAACCTTTCTGTGAGTCTATTCCAATTCTTGAAAATAACCAAAAAAAAATAAAAAAAAATAAATAAAAGGAGAGCCTGGATGAGAGGGGGAAAGAGAAAATGAACCAACCACCATATCAAGGGTAACAGCTAACCCAATATTCCTCTAGATTGTCATGTTCGTTGCGTTGAGCAGTCTCACGTACGGATATGCCTTCTCCGTCTTCTCGACATCCATCGGCCAGGTCGGCTTCTACGAATATTTTGACCTGTCCACCACGGGCCCACGCGCCGGCTATACGAATTCTATGCTGGGAGCCATCAATGCCCTTTTCTCGGCCGGTGCTGCCTTTGGTGCCCTCTCTATTGCCTGGCTTCCCGACTGGATGGGCCGTAAGAAGACGATCCAGCTGGCTGCCGTGGTCAGTCTGGTTGGCGGTGTACGTTATTTTATCCCCATCTATTGCGTCCCAACCACTACTTACACGCTGTTACTTCTAGGCGCTCGTTGCTGGTTGCGCCACTATCCCCATGCTAGTCGTCGTGCGTCTGATCCAAGGCATCGGTGTCGGTCAGTGTATCACCATCACGCCCGTCTACTTGTCCGAGGTTGCTCCTCCTGCCCGCCGAGGCTTCTTGGCCGGCCAGAATGCTGTTGGTTTGGTGACGGGCTACTTCATCGCCAGCTGGTATGGCGTCCTGAAAACTTACCCCCAGAGAGTATGAGAAGAGGAAAAGAAAGAAAATGACAAGTTATCTGACACAATTTTCACAGGGTCGGCTACGGTACCTACTTCGCCAAAGATGCCACCTTTGCATGGCGCTTCCCGCTTGCCCTTTCGTGCCTGTTCCCTCTAATTCTGATCGTCGGCTCGCCATGGATCCCCGAGTCGCCGCGTTGGCGTAAGTCATTCACCGTCACCACCACCCTTTGAAAAAGAAAAAGAAAAGTGCATGCTGACGACATCTGCCAGTCCTCTGGAAGGACCGTGCCGACGAGGCTTGGGTCATTACCGAGCGCCTTCACCGTGACCCCCGCGATCCTGGCCAGACCCAGGCCAAGGAAGAGTTTTACCAGATGCGCTCGCAGATCGAGTTCGACCGCACCCAGGACTTGTCTATGTGGTACATGTTCAAGAAGCCGTCTCTGCGTCACCGCATCCTTCTCAGCTGCGGTATTCTCTTCGGCGGACAGGCATGTGGTCCCCTGGTCGTCAACAATTACTCAGGTAATGGACCTTTCTACCATTCTCTTTTTTGAGTTTCGTTCCTATTTCATCTTCTAACTACGCGGTGGTGATAGTGCTCATCTATGAGAACCTGGGAATGTCCGGCAGTATGCCCTTGTTGATGTACGCTGTCTATGTCGTGGTCGGTGCCTCTGTCAATGTCATTGCTGCATTCATCATGGATCGCGTCGGCCGCCGCCCCTTGCTCTGCATCGGCTTCTTGTCTACCACGATTGCCATGTCTGTCGAGACCGCTCTCGTCGCCAAGTTCGCCAGCACTGAGAATAAGGGTGGAAACGCCGCCGCCGTTCTCTTCCTCTTCCTTTTTGTCACCGGTTACGGCGTCTGTATCGACAGCACAGCCTTTGTCTATTGCGCCGAGGTCTACCCGACCATGTACCGGGCCAAGGGTATGGCCCTAGGTCTGTTTGTTTACTATGTCGGCTCCATTGCCTTTTTGACCCCTGCCGCTACTGCCATGGCCAACATTGGGTAATTTCATCCTGCTTTCATATGCCAGTATCTACCATTTACACTCTGCTAACATTTTAACAGGTGGAAATTCTATCTTGTGTTTGTGGCCTGTTCATTCGTGGCCTTTGTTTTGACATACTTCTTTGCCGTTGAGGTAGGCCCCCATTTCCATCCTTATCTAATCGCCACTTATACTAACCATTCCAGACTGCTCGTCTCTCCCTCGAGGAAATCAACTCGCTCTTCGGCGACACTGTCGTCGTCAACTGGACCAACGCCACGGCTGAGGAGAAGGCGCACATCGACGAGGTCATTGCCGAGAAGGCACGCGGTGAGCATGTTGATGTCATCGAGAACAACGATTCGCAGTAGATGGGAGAAGATTCGAGCTTTTTTCATCTCGTCGATCTGAATTTGACATAGTTCTGGTCTTTTAGGTCCGGCAAGGACAGCGATGTGGACTTGGTGATGACCCATTACACGTTGCAGCACCGCTAGCTCGGTATATACCTGTTTAATCAAGAGAAATTCTACCCGTACCGTAAGTCGAGACCGCAAAATCAGTTTATCTCTATCAAGGAGCAACGAGCCCATTGTATTATACCATAATCTGGAAGTTTTACCTGCCATCCCGTTATGCTTGTTTTCTTACGTCTTTCGCTTGGCCATGGGATCAAAAGAATGGAGAGAAAAGCAGGTCGCATAGTAGCTTGTTTTACAAATATCGAGGTACAAGTGCGTGATGTACAATACCAATAAAAGGAAAGTTTCAGTCGTATAGGGTGTCTCTTAATTAAACCCCCATTATATCAAAGCAATCGCGGTTGTAGTTGAAAAATGCTGTAAAATTCCGCTACTAAAAGCAACGCAAGAAAATCCAAAGAAGCCCGCCTGATGCTGCCGCCAGGCCATCCCCCCCATTGCAACAAGATGCAAAGTCTCAGAAGAAAACAGAGGCCAGAAATCAAGTACCCCATACGCCAAAAGGGTGTCCCATCCGGTAGGTATAGCTACGTCCATCCGTCCAGTCCGTAGTCACCACAGACCCATGAACTACAATACACACCATGTCTCTCATGATTGACATCGATTAGACCGTCCCGCTGATGCTCAGTTCCCGGATCTCCTGTAGCACCTGTTCCACCCGTATGTCGAGCTCGCCGTTGGCATACTGGTCGCGCGTGTCTGCGTCGAGGTACTGCTGAACCTGTGCCATGCGGCTGTAGGCTTCTGCACAGAACCGCAGCTGGATCTTGACGAGGGCTTCGAAGCTGGGGTCGAGGTACGGCACGCGCAGGTCAATCAATTGTGGCAGCTCCGTCGACAGCTGCTCATTGAGCTGCTCGTACGCCTGCTTGGCCATTTCGAGTTCCTTCTCAGCACGAGGGAGTTTGGTGACGTCCTTGTCGGGCTTGTCGACGAGCTTCTTGACCTTGGCGCGGAGGGCAT
This sequence comes from Ophiostoma sp. CBS 140.51, assembly GCA_029298735.1. NCBI lineage: Eukaryota > Fungi > Ascomycota > Sordariomycetes > Ophiostomatales > Ophiostomataceae > Ophiostoma > Ophiostoma sp. CBS 140.51. Next base: position 46,222 of record JANSLP010000127.1, read on the forward strand.
CGTAATCGAGAAGTTTGTGGCTACGCTTTTTCATGCCTAACCAGGAAGTAAAATGTCAGACATTGCGTGCAACATCAATAAAAGAGGGAGAGAGAGAAGGGTTCCCGTGAGCACTCACATTCGTTGACGTCGGGGAAGTAGTTGCAGAATCGCGAGATAGGGTCAAACACTGTAGCTCTGCGAATAGTCAGTGTCGGTCTGAGTTGCATATCAATCCAGAGCCACCTACCTGTACGGGCCGTCCAGAGCCTTGATGGTTTCTGAGTCCAGGTCCTCCACAGCCTGCTTGTAGTTTCGACTGACGCCGTCCTTGGCGCCAGCATCACCGTAAAACGCGTCAATGGTCTCGGCAATCCGCATCTGCGACGCCGTCATGGCTCGTAATGAGTCCAAATAACCCTTGGCCTCCTTCTGTAACCGCGTAGCCGCCGCTTCCATTGTGTGGAACCGCCTATGTTGTCGTATCGTCAGTAACTTCGTCTTCTGTCGGTCGTCGTTTTGTCGTTGCTCGCTCGGAGCGCTCGGGAAGGCTGTCGATGCTGGGTCTTACCTCTCCTCCACCTCATAGTCACGGTCGCTGGTCTTCTCGACATGGCCAGTCTTCATCATCACTTGCGTCGTAGCGCGGTTGACATTTTTCTTGAATCCTGCGGCGCGTTAGCAACCCTTCCAGCAGACACGGCATCAGCAACACAGGAACCGGGCGGGCACGCCGACGTACCTGCCCACGACATGATGGGCGACTTTAACAAATCGAATCAATAGAAATCGTGAACGAAAAAATCAGGGTCGGACAGGTCGCGTTGTTGGGGAGAATGTCGGAAGCTCTTCTCGAAGTCGGAAGGATTCCAAAAGATGGATCGTGAGTTTCGATTGCTGAGTGAGAGATGCTGAGTGGGGGGGTAAATGTCGCTGGTCGCTGGCAAGCAGGTCGCGCCACACGGTCGAATTTGATGTACAATAAAAGATGCGAGTGCAATCGGTCGTCGAAAAATAAAATAAAGGTCGAGAAATGAGTATGTTCGTCGAGACGACGTTGGATGCGAAAGTTGGAAAGGCAGGTCCGGGCTTTCTGCGAAAAGCTGAAGGGAAGCAGAGGCAAACTCGGCCCAAAATGTGCCAACGGGACCGTCAGGCCAACAGGCACAGTGCCTGTCAGTGGCTGTGCTTTCAGCGAGAGAGGGGCCCGCAGGAACTGCGCAAAAGAGCTGGCACTACGTCAGCGACCCATCTTGGCGCCCGCACCTACCGATCAGGACAAGGCACGAAAAGTGGCAGCTGAAAGGCTTAGTCATTCGCACTAACCGCAACAAGACTTTTCCCTTAAAACACGACAGAACTTGTCGTGACGGAACTAAACTAAATGCAAAACGGACTCTGTAAAATCTGTAAAACTACCAACGTCAGACACACTTTGTTGAGTGCCCACGACCACCACTGGTCAGACAAGAAGACGACCCCTGCCTCCCAATGGCCGGCATCTCCCATGTCCTCGTCCTCAGCATCGGCAACCCCGGGGTCTATCTCCACACCCTGCACTCGGCCGGCCATGCTGCCCTCGAGGCCTTGCGTCGCGAGCTGATTCTGCCGCCGTTTTCAAAAAGCCGCTTGTTTGGTGTGCAGTCGACGCCGACAACAGCATCAGCCGCCGTAATCGATGGGGTCCATTACACCTTGATGCAAAGCCCGACGCTCATGAACGTCTCTGGACCTTGGGTTGCCAAGGCATGGAGAGGCGCTCTGAAAGATCTAGGCAACGATGCGACAGGCCGTGCAATCGACAGGCTAGGACTCATTGTCATACACGACGAACTGGAGGAGACGATGGGCATGCTCAAGGTCAGACCCTGGACGCGCAGTCATCGCGGCCACAATGGCTTGAAGAGCATCGCCACTCAACTACGGCCTGCCGAGTTCGAAGGAGCACATTGGGCGCGAGTGTCGGTGGGCATCGGCCGCCCGGACGAGCGCGACCGTACGTCGGTGAGCGACTATGTTCTACGAAAGATGACGAACGAACAGCGAGGTACGCTTGACGACCTTGGGCCGGGCCTACTCAAAACAATCCAGTCGATCGAGGCGCAATGGGCAGCGGGGGAAGCCGTAGGGCCCAAGCCGCCGAAACCACCAAAGCAACCAAAGTTGCGGCCAAATGCACGGCAATCCTAATTGACAGAGGACAAAGAGTCATGGGGGGAGGTAACGAAGGCATAATAGATCATAGATTTGCAGCATATTCGGGCATGGTTTACACCAAAGTTATTACAGGACGGAGTCACGGATAATGATTTCACAAGCAAAAAGTGATTTGGTTTTGGTTTGATCATTTTTCGATTTTTAAGCCGGGAACAACTCAATGCTCCCTGGTTGCTTTTTTATAGAAAATGATGGTCATTTCGAGAGTCGACCTCATCAACCTATGCACAAGCCATTTGTATGTTGTCTGACGGGTGCAATGCCACCCTTGCCACTCCAGAGGAACAAGACCTTGTAGCGAACAAGAGAAAAAGAAACAAAACGCCCTTTCACCAATTTTAACTGCCTATCCCAGAACCTTTTTTAGATACCCGAAAGCCATAAAAACAGGGCATCTCCCAGCAGAGCAACGACAGCTAGCCACACAGGCGACGACGAGACGACTTCCGAGGTCCCAACCGTGACGAGTTTTAGTTCAAAGTCACCGCTTAAGCAGCAATGGTGACCTCAACCTCGACGCCAGCCTCGACTGTAGGAATTATGTTAGCAGGTGTTTCCAATGACTATTGTTCTCGCGCGGGGCGATTCGACAAGGAAAAGACGTACTGTTGACAATGACGGACTTGACAACCTCGGTGGGGGCGTGCAGGTCGATGAGGCGCTTGTGGATACGCAGCTCGTACATGTCCCAGGTCTTGGAACCCTCACCGCAAGGGGTCTTGCGGGTGGTGATCTTCAGGTTCTTGGTCTGTTGTGGGAGAAAAAGAGATGGTTAGCAAGCGAATTTTTTTTCGGACTGGCGATACACAAAGGGCAATCGTCCCGGTGGACAGAGGGCAACGTACGGGCAGGCGGACGGGGCCCTTGACGGGCAGGTCCTTGGAGCGGGCACGCTCGATCAGCTCAGTGCAGACGCGCTCCAGAGACTGGACCTTGCGGCTGGTCAGAGTGATGCGGATGCGGTGAGCCTTGGGCTGCTCAGCAAAGTCCTTCTCGCCCTTCTGGTAAGACATGTTGACGGTTTGGGTGGGTGGTGGTTTCTTGAAAAGAAAAGTGTAATTTGTTTATTGTCGGGTATATCGTCACGACTCGAGACACGGTGGTACTGCGGCAAAGTGATGACGGGGGTTGGTTGTGAAAGGGAAGGAAAAAGCAGTGCAAGAGACTTCGCGATGGGAATCTTTTTTTTGTCCCCCTCCTCCACAAAATTTCGTGGGCTCCACTTAATTTTTCAGTGGTAGGGCATGCTACAAGTGGGGCGCGCGATGGTCAACTACTGTCACGTGCATGATCTGATGACTCGAGCAGTTGCAACGAACTTCTCAACATTGTCGGCTCAAAAAAAAGACAGTTTTGATGGCGACTGTCTTTTAACAACTGGCCATAATAATAAATATAAATGAAATATAATATAATAAAAATATCATACTGTGGCTTGTCAAGATATCTTATACAAAATAGTAAGGGCAAAAAAGAAGCAAACAACCAAAAAAAATATTATTCTCTCTCGCCGGGAATTGAACCCGGGTCCCGGGCGTGACAAGCCCGTATACTGACCACTATACTACAAGAGATAGTATTTGATGCGATTCGGTCTTCGAATAGCAGAATATAAAGGTATCCCTCTGGTTTGGTCAATTAATCAATTCTACCAACTACGCGCGGACTACCCTCTACACGAAGCGATCTTTGACTACAATACAAAACGACAAACTACACCATTCACATTGCAATTCAACATGTTCATAAAACAAAAACAGTTCAACTTTTTCGCAATGCTAATAATGATTCAATAAAATGAAGAAACAGAAACTAACAGTCTTCATCTGTCTTTCCCTCGTTCTAAGTCGTCCTTAAGCAGTCCACTTGACCAAAGGACCCCCTTTTTTCCCTTCCATCCATGCGTCCGGTAAGAATAAAAAAGAGATGAACTCCTGTCAAAGACACAAGACTAGCTCCGTCACGATGTTTTCGATATTCGTTCCGAAAAGATTTGCCTGTGCAGTGCAGACAGGACAGTGTAGTAGGCAGCAAAGGGTATGTATATACGTGTATCAAAGATCGCAACAATAATGACAAAAAAAGAAAGCAAAAACCACAGGCCCGCACCATTTCTCTCATGCGTTTCGTTCACGGCCCATAGTCTAAGAATGTCCACAAGGATTGAGACAAGTCACATCATACAACACCACTGCTGCTTCCGCCAGCTGGTGGTTGAGGCTCACCATGCTGTGATGAGCTGGGCCGCGTCAGCGATGCCGTGCTTGCCCCAGTGGGAGTAGTGACGGTCCCAGGAAAGCCAGAAGCGGAGGCCGCGGCAGGCATTTGCCATAAATGGGCCTGGCTCTGTACAGGTCCCGCAAGTGCGTCTCCTTGGTACGACGGGACTCTAACAGGGGCCACGCTAGCAGTTGATGTCGCAAATGGAATAGATTGGTGGGGTGGGCCGGCCTCAAAGAGACCATTGGTTGCTGCAGCGTTTCCGGCCGGTATAGAAGGTCCCAATTCTGCAGGATGGCCTGCTCCTGCGAACTGAGCATTCGATTGCTGCGGATGCTGCGGTTGCTGCGGATGCTGGGGCGCAACCTGGGGATTCTCTGGAAACCTAACCAGCTGGACATACCCTCCCGGCATATATGGTAGTGGCGTTGCGCCAGACAGCAGGTGTGGCATATTTGTCGGTGGAGGGACGGGGATCGTGTTGGCGTTGTTTACACCAGTTGCGGTGGCAGGGCCAACACCACCAGCAGGCGCTGTCGCTGGCGGAACATCAATAACCATTTCGCTAGTCTCATCCAGGCCGTCATCGTCAGTGGGAGCATCCACCTCCGTCTCGTCAAAATTGAGCATATGCCCATTTGCAGCAGCATTCGGTGCTGGCCCGGCAAGGTATTCCACCGTCGTTCTGTGATGGGTCGGTATCGCGGCAATGACGGGCGGTCGGTCACGGTACGCGGCATAGCCAGGCTGGTGGTTCAAGTGATCCCGCAGATCGGAGACACCCTCGCCGGAAAAGACGCAAAACACTTCGCGCTGGTGCAGTGTGAACTCTGGAGGTGGGCTTCGGCAGAAGCGGTTTAAATCTTCTCTGAGGAAGGCAGGGACACCAGTCAGACTGAGGTGTGTGAGGCGGTGGCACGAGTTCAAAAGCTTAATGATGCCCTAAATAGTGAAACAAATGGTCAGCAGAAGAAAAGGGAAACAAGATGCTTGTAGTAGCGCCACCATATACGAGGATATGCGTATGGTTATAACTTACACGAATGGTGAGTGAGGTACAGTAGCTGAGGTGAACACGCTCCAAACTGCTGTGGCTGTAGTACTGATTGTCGATAACATTGCCCTCCGCGTCCCGTCGTTGCCGGTGCCGCTGGTTGGCCCTAGCAAGCGCGTTCACGCTCTCGTCTGTGATGTTGCTGCACTTGACCAGACCAATGCGCTTCAGTTTCGGCAACGTAGCAAGGCGTGTAACCGAGTCGTCAGTGAGATGGACGCAACAGCCGAGATCAATGTATCGTATACGGTTGCAGCAGTGCACCAGCCTCTTGACGGCCTCGTCGGTGATTTGGCTGCAGTGACCTAGGTGCACATAGTGCAGGTTCTTGCCCAGCCTTGCGATGGAGTGGACTGCGTTATCAGTGATGTTCCGGCACTTGGCAAGAACAAGGTTACGCAGGCGAGGCGCCACGGTGATGATCCGGTCAACGGCTTGGTCCGTCAGCCGAACACAAGACGTCAGGTCAAGGATACGAAGGTGTTCGTACACCCGCTCGGCGGGCAGGTTGAGAAAGGCGGCGTCGCTGATGAGCTCACAGCCAGCCAGGCGCAACTCCCGGAGGGCCTGGCCCTGTGCCATGAGCTCTGTGATGGGTTCGTTCGTGATGAGTCTGCATTGGTGAAGATCTATTTCAAGAATGTTAGGACAGTGCGTTGCAAAGGCGCGAACCGCATCGTCCGTCAGCTGAGAACAGTCGTTGAGTTTGATCTAAGAGATGGTTAGTCACCAATAACAGAAGTCTCGATAAACAGTTTAACAACAATCGGAGTACTCACTCTCTTAATGTATTTGCAGCTTTCGGCAAGCTTGATCATGCCCTCGTTGGAGATTCTTGTGCAGTTCGAGACATTCAGGCCCTGCAGTCTCCTGCAATGCTCGGCAATAGCAAATACGGTGGCCTCAGTGATCTGGTCGTCTCCGGAGATGTCGAGCGCGAGAAGATGGTGGCTGTCCTGCACGAGCGGAATGAGGCCTATGTCGGTCAGGTTCTTGCAGTTTGTCAGGGTTAAACGCTCGATGCGGTTGCAGACAGCAAGAGGCAGAACGCTTCCATCGTTCACTTTGTCAGCGATGGACGCCAGATTCAGCCGCTTGATGAAGTCCTTGTAGTGAAAGTACTGGTTGGGTACTCCGAGCGTTTGGCAGATAGACTGGTGGCGGGTCCAATTTGTGCAAGCAGGCCTATGCCAGAGCAAATCGACGGAGTTTCTTGCCCATCGCTTGGAGGTGAGCATGCAGTGCAGCAGATCTGAGGGTGATGCCAGCTTGGCGAATATCGATATGAGGATCTCATTTGGCAGCCTGTTAACCGGGGGGATGCACACATTGCCGTCGCCGTCGTCTGCTACGTGCATATCTTGCAGATTTGAGACGCCAAGGGAGGATTCGGAGTCATTGGGAGCAAGGAAAAAGTCCGACTCCTCATTGTCGTTAGGAGCGGGGGAGTTTGTCGACGAGGAAGAGCGAGATTCCTGAACTGTGCCCGTCTCCGAATCTTCGGTCGTCAAGGCAGCCTGGGAGGACGATTGGGCAGCCATGACATCCAGTGAGGGGGCTTGTTGCCGCCGTGTAGCCCTGCCGTTTGAGGGTCCGCTGTCGGGCGGCAGAGCAGCCATGGTCGAGAACGATGGCAAGTTTCGGACAGTCGCCACGATAGCTTTCAGCTGTCCGGTCGATTCACCAGTCACAAAAGGCTCTGCACTGAGGTCTGTAAAGCCTTAAAGGCCGGTCGCTGGATGGGCAAAATGGCACCGGTGGCAGCGAAATTGGGAGGCTCCCTTGACGAAGCTCTTCCGAAAGCAAGAAGCGAATCTTGTTTCTTGCCAGCACCTCTCCGTGCAACGTCTTTGCAAGCGACCAAATCGGCGATGTTTTCAATGTCGAAGAGGGCGATACTGTCTACCAATGTAAAATGGAAGTGAGGAAAGCCGTCGGGGCGATGGGAGGTTGCCACGGTCGTATGGAAATGGAGGGGCAGGAAAATCGTTGGTGGTCGAGACTTTGGGCGAAACCGCTGGTGATGGAAACAGGCGTTGTTTCAGTGGATGCTTCAGCGAAAACAGGACAGGTCGAATCGAAGCCACACAAAGGGACACAAATGCAGATGCGATGGATAGGAAGAGAATGAGGCTCGTCGTACGTCGGGGTGCGAAAGGGCGAGATGATGGATGGTTCCTCGTAGCGGCTGGGTTGGTTGGGCTAAAACATGATGCTTGGATGATTAAAAATAAGAAAGGGAGCGAACGGCCAGGCCGGCGGAAATACATCAGAGGCGCCCAGATGCCCTTGGCGTTTCTGGTCTTCGTCACCATATGGCGGCTTGTTTCGATCTTGTTTAGGGCAGGTGCGGGCCAACCGAGCCACTGTAGCGCAGCTCGTATTAGCGCAATGGCCACAGAAGGTCACAAAAAATAGGCCTGTGGCGCCTGGACTATGCGGGCTGGCCGCTGTATTGGGAGGATTAGTAGGATTAGGAGGGGAAGGAGGACCCTGCGAGCCAGCTACTTCCAGCGAGTGTTACGAACACATTGAGCCCTGGTGCCCCGGTGCCTCAGGTCCAGAATGCTCCAGATACAGGGGGCAGAAGGGGTTGGGGTAAAGGCAAGGGGCAAAATAGTGGGGCCTTCTTCAGCCTTGTCCATCCCTTGGCCAGTGACATGATTACAGGCGTCCGCAAACAGTGGTACTTTGCCCTAGCAACGATGCTCTTTCAGCAGACCGCATTCTTTTGACAAGCTGAGAGATTGCAAAGGGCGTAAGGAAGGAAAATGTCAATAAATTCGGTAAAATTTTGAGCCACCAGCGAGATGTAAGATACTTTTAAAATGCAACAAGGGCCCTACAACAAACGGTTTGCTACTTGTTCTTTCATTCGCTTGTCCATTCTGTCAATAGATAAAGCGCCACGCGGCGTGCAGATTCAGAACACAAATAGAGACAAATAAGATACATCAAACGTGGCGGCGTCATGTGCGCAGTGGTTTGTCTCGCACCGTCCGCCACCTGTTCCGCTGATGACCAAGCAGACAGGACAGCTTATTCGGCGGCCAAGGCAGGCTGTTGGCCATCACGACTAGACATGCAGAATTGGGATCAAAGGTCACAAAGTGACATAGTGACGAAGTGGTCACACCCTTTTGTCCCCATCACTCCTGTCGAAAGAACTATGGGAAGGAACAGCCCGTCCAAGCTGCAGTCAACACACTCGTGCAGTGGTGTCCTGGCCTCTCATTCGTTACTAGCACAGCACCTCATCAAGGGAAGGTGCCGTTCGGCGCTTAGCAGCGCTTCACATCCACCACTTAAATCCCTTCACACTTTTGACCCTGCTGTTTCTATTTATGTGAAATAGTACGGGGCTCACTAACATTGTGTTGTTTACTCCGTTGCTCGACAATATCAACAAAAGTCCTACTAGACTTTCGGGTCCTTTTCCCACCGCCATCTCCCAGACCTACGCACAGCGCCTCAGCAGACGCATGGGCATCTATCCGACACACGCCCGCATATGCTGTGTCTTTACCACAGACGTGCGATTCCTTCAACAGGCGGTGTCCTCGTGGAAAGGACAATGGGGGCCTTGATTACGGTGACATGGCTAAATGTGCACCCACTCCAGCTGGGAGTGGTGCTGGACGTCGAGAAAAAGAATATTGGACAGGCGATCTTTGTCACGACAAATGCAATATGAGTACCATTTGATCATATGGCCCCTCTTCTGGGACCAACAATCCCCGTTATCTCGATAAGCGTGGCCGTTGGTACAACAGATAATAAGTAGTGGCCGTTGCAACTTCAATCAACTTTAATTCACAAGTTCTGCCGGTACTCTCTGGTGTTATTACGTCCGTTTTGAAGGCAGAATAATATCATGTATTTACATTTAGACAAGTGGACTTTTGTAGCATTATTCTGTTTTATCATGTCATTTTCTTCTATGTTCTTATCTATATTTTTCTTGTTTTTAATTTTCATTCTCAAATACATTTCAACTTCCAAGCAAAATAGGTATAATTTTAATAAATAAGATAAAATATACCCTACTCAAGCATAAAAAAAATGCTTTTAAAAGGAACAAGTTAATAGAATGTCATTCAAGATCTATTACCATTATTCAAAAGGTCTTCATCTAAGCTAAATTGTTTACGGAGGTCCCAACCGTATTCCCCAAACAATCGAGATAACCTTGAAATGATCGTGCGCCTCCATCACTTGTATAAGGTTAGAGCCGGTTGCACCAAAAGTAGCATATTATGACGTCTCGCCCCCACATTGGGCCGACCAAGCCAGGTTGTTAGCTCCACGAGTTTTGCTCTTTCAGTGCATCAGCGCCTGCCAGGCCTCTGACAAGTTTTTGTCAGCCCACTTTCGCATCTACATCCGACAACCGACAGCCATTCGATTGGCCTCGACGGAACTTGAAACCTCAAGCCGCAAAACAGACGAATTGATCAGAGAGCACCACACTACCGACGCAGAATGTTACAGAGAATCGCTGCACGAATGGCGACGGCGGGCGCACGCCCATTGCCCACTACCCTGAGCGGTGGCCATTTCGCGAAACCGATCCAGACCTTCCAGCGCCGGACGTTCCTCCGCTCGCGTGACGGCACTGTCCGCGGCTCGACCTACGATACGCTCAATGTCTCGAAGCTGGCGCGCGACCGCCACGACTACGACCGCACGCGGCTCATCTTTCTGGCAACGGGGTCCGTGGCCGGGCTCATTGCCATGTGTTTCACAGGCTGGCAGATCAAGAAGGCACTCGAGCAAAACCCCAAGAAGCTGGACGCGACTGGCACATCACCTAGTGACATTGCGCCACGCAAGATCATTGTGCACGACAAGGACGGCCGCGAGATTGTGCCCACGGGCAACAGCACGATCACCGAGTTCCCCCGGACCGTAGACCTGCCGCTGAAGCTTACTGGCGAGACAGCACAGACACCCGCCCCAGACGCCGTGGTTGTCGTGCCGCCATTGGACGGCCGTGATGGCCCCGCAACAGAATACACGCTCGTTGGTCTCGGCTTACGGACCGTCACGTTCCTAAAGCTTGAGGTTTACGTCGTCGGCTTCTACGTTGCGACGGCCGACATTGCGGCGCTGCAGAACCGCCTGATCAAGCGCGTCAACCCTATTGCTACGGCACTGGTGTCTGGAGAGAAGACGGAGCTGCGGGCGTCGCTGGTCGACCCGACTGAGAGCCAGGTCATTTGGGACGCCCTGCTTGAAGAGGGCATCCCCGCGCGGTCGCTGTTCCGCATTATCCCGGTGCGCGACACTGACTTCCCCCACCTTCGTGACGGCCTCGTTCGGGCTATCAAGGGCCAGTCGGCTCGGATCCTGGACAAGGAGAAGGAGAATATTGGAGCGACAGGCAACGGCACTGCTCCCGACTTTGGCGAGTCCATCAAGGGCTTCCGCCATATCTTTAACCGCGGCAAGGCGAAGAAGGGCCGGGAGCTGCTGATTTTGCGCGGCTCTGATGGTGCGCTAAATGTCATCTTCGACGACGGCCGGTCAATGGGTCGCCAACTGCTGGGCTGTGTCAACGACGAGCGCGTGTCACGGGCATTGTGGTTGAATTACCTGGGCGGTGCGAACGTGGCCAGCGAGGCGGCGCGCCAGAGCATCGCGAACGGCATGATTGAGTTTGTTGAGCGGCCGATCGGTACGGTGGCCGCACAAGTTGTATGAGGTAGTCTGCATCTGCCATGTATATTTATCAAAACTCTTCTTTTGCATTTCGGGCATAAAATGGCTAAACAACCAATGGGAATTGTATCGTATCTTCTTTGTAAACAAATCACGTTGCATCAGAAGCGTCACAAAGTGTCTCCTCATGTCGACGCCGCAAGACGGTCATGTATCATTTAACACGGGAAACACAGTAATTAAATGGGCAATGAGCTGCAATGCGAGCTACTGCTTACTTGCAGCAATATCTATTAAAGCAAATCTTGCAGTAAAGCAAATCGCTAAATCTATGTCATCAATGTGTGGGTGGCAGTGAGATTCAGTGGACGCGCATGCGGTAGCTGCCGTGTAAGACACTCGCAACCCTCCAATAGAAACAACAACTTATTTCGGGTAAAATGGAACCTCTACAGAGCACCGGCCTCCTTCAACAAGTTCTTCAGGTCCTTGTTCTTGTGCGCCTCCAGATCGGAGTTGCCGCCAATGTGCTTCTTGCCGATGTAGATGTTGGGCACGGTGCGCTGGCCAGAAATCTTCTGGAGAGCGTCCTGGATCTCGCTGCCATCCTCTGTTATCTAGGTTAGTGACTGCTCATACTCGAGGACGCAGGTGCACGGTGAGCATGGTGCGAACTTACCTTCCAGGTCAAGCTCAATGGCGTAGTACTTGGCTCCGAGGTCGTCGAGCGTGCGCTTCGTGCTGCGGCAGTACGGGCAGTACGACTTGCTGAAGACGACGACGGCGTTGTCGTCGATGAGCTGCTGAGCTTTCTGTGCGGCGGCCATGTTGTCTGCGGGAGTGAATGACGAGAAGAGCCTGCTGAAAAAGGACATTGAAGGGAGTCGAGTATGTTGACGGTGTTGAGGTAGTAAAGGTGTTCTTGTAGCTAGAGGACTGGGTGAAGGGGAAATATATGTCGAAATCGGCGCGCGGCTTGATGGCGAATAACGCAATGGGGGGCAAAAAGAGGGGCGGCCTTTGTGTACCTGGGAACTGCTTCTCAGTGTGAGGGCGATCCGTGACGTTCGTGCGGACATTTGCAACGGCTACCTAACAGTTGTATTGATAAGCCACTAGAGAGGCAAGAGGGACGGCGTGCTCTTGCGCGATTGGGAATCGGGTTGGCTGCGCAAAGCAGAAAGGCGTTGGAGGGTGGCAGAAAAGCTGCAATATGCGGTTTGTGCGGAAGGCAGGAGGGGAACCCGTTCTTTCATGCCACATTGTGTGTGCGAGTCAACGCTCGGAAGGTGCAACGGTGCTTGCTTCGGCAGGTGTTTTGCTTAAATGTGGATTTCGGACAGCCTCTGATTTGTCAACTTCTTGCGCGCTGGGGAAGGCGTATCCAAGTGCAGAGCTCGGCTTTGTGAATCATAGTAGTCAGTCATGGAGAATCAAAGAAGCCCACAGAAGGTGCGAAGCTATGGATGCCCTCGATCCGGCCCACATGGTGTCGAGGGTGTTTGTAAAGTTGGCATATTGGCGTATCTGGCTGTTGGGGAAAGAGCTTGTGAGGTATTGCGAATTCCGTAGATTGCAGACAGACTCTATCTGGACAAAATGGCCAACTTGCTCCATAAGAGATTCGCATTCACAAGGCTGCAAAAGGATCTTTGCCGGCCAAGCTAACTTTTTACGATGAAGCCGGCTGTCTGCCATTACCAGCACTTCTCACGTGGGGCGCAAATCCTTTGCGGCTCATGCTGCAGTGAGAACCGTCGTATTTTCTTGTGGATTCTAGCATCTTACGGTCGCTCATCAAAATGCATTTTCCAGTCACGGGGGCTTTTGGCCATGCAGCAAAATATTCAGTGTAACGAGCCTAGAATGGCCAGCCTGAAGACGGCTTGCCTTGACGACGTAGTGGCTGTCCGTATCCATGGTAAGATGTTATGAGAAGTACGTTGTGAGATATGCACAAAGTGCTGCATCTTACAACATGCCCGTCGATACCCGCAAATGTGTGGTTATGAAATACTGAAACCTGAATCTTTTCATCGTCGGAAGAGTTGTACTGTCGAGACTATAGGCGGTAAAGATCTGAACTTGTATGGTGGAGTACTTCTTGATAGTAAATGTTTCGGCAACGGCGTGTCAATTTCACCTAAACTTTTTTTAGGCCCACCGCCCAGTGAGAGAAATGCGCTGGCCCGACTGGCCGGACTCAGCACCAGGTCGCCCAGCTTTTTGTGGACACCTCACTCACAGCAAAGCAGACAAATCTTGGGTCGCTGTTGCCTTTCGCCTCTTCTTTTCGCCTGCGACACGAGCAATCAACGGAATCTGCACAGAGCCTTGTTTTGTCGCTGCATGCCGAATCCACTCGATTGCAGCAAGGCCAGCCAACAATAGGTCATTTTACAACAACACATACAGTACCTGAGTACATACCACACCAGCCTGCCCTTCCACGCCGCGCCTGCCCAAGCAAACAAAACTTGCTTTCAGCCCCTATTCCTTTCATCTTCATCGTCATCTCAGCCCAAAACCAAGACAAGGAATCCTTCCTCTCCTGATCCGCGGCCCAACGCCAATACGTACAGCACCTTTGTCCGCACCATCTCACGTGGGGTATGCGCACCGCATCACCCGCCGCTCTTTTATTCGCCCAACCACCTTTCAGCGGCCGAGACCGACACGCGCAGCCCAAGCATAGCATTCTTGAGAACGGGGAAGCGAGCCACCCACCCCCTCAGCAGAGGAACAAGATCGATGCGCCGCAGCCGACTGTGAACTTTTGAGTAGAGACGATTTTGCTCTTTCATCCTTAAACCGCCGCTTCGCCCCCAGCATACGCTTCAGGCTTCCCTAACCCGGTGTGTGTATCGTGTCCTGTTAAAGGGACCGAAACCACCCGCCAAAGTGGCTTCCGGTTCTGCTGCCGCGGCATCGTTGGGTGCCCCATTTGCCAGCCTGGCCAACATCACGTCAGCCCTGCTGCCAAAGTTGCCCCCTGGCTTGCAGACGTATCTCGATTCATCCGTCGACAGCGTTGCGACCGCCCTAGCCAACTCATCCACCTACATCCAATCCACGACCGGCATTCCCCCGACCGCCCTCTATAGCACCGTTGTTGGTGCCGTTATCCTCGGAGCTGCCGCACGCACCGTTTCTGCGCGCAAGACCCCATCCTCAAGGACAGGCACTGCTGCCAAAGCCCCCAAGCTCTCACGAAACAAGAAGCGGAAAGCTGCCAAGAAGGCAAAGACCGAAGGAAAAACAGACAAAGACGGTATGCGGCGTTACGGTTGGTCGACTGGCCAGCAGCTGTCGCCCTTCACATCGACGCTGAGCCAAGAGGGCGTGCCGGATGTCACCGACGACGACTACGAGTACATTACATCCGACGACCTTCACAACCGCGGTCAGGCGGCACCCTTTGAGTATGGAGTCACCGGCAGCCGCTCGGGTGGATCTTACTTCCGCCCGCCGGACGATGACAACCTGAACGACATCCCACAGGAGGATGTGTTGCTTCTCCGCCATGGCAACGAAGTCAAGGAGGAGTTCTTTCCTGCCTTTTCCATTGGCGACGGCAAACTCTACACCGAGGATGTCCGGGATCGTGTTCAGCTGCTCTATGACCTGTCCGACGCCCAGACAAAACGGGTCAAGCTATACTACAAGGGCAAGCTGCTGAAGGACGACGACCACCCAGTGTGCCAAAGCAATGTCAAGAACAACAGCGAGCTCATGGTTGTCCTCCCTGGTGAGGAGCTTGTGGCCAAGCCCAAGTCGCCGATCAAGAAGAGCAACAAGCAGACTAGACCGGACCGTAGCCCGAAACAACAAGCCAGTGGCCCGTCATCGTCTACCGGCAACTTGGAGGTGCCTCCCCGTGGCCGCCCCGACCAAAAGGCTGGCGGCTCATCAAGCCGTGCACACTCTGCAGCCTCGGGTGTCTCTGGCACGTCTGGCGCTTCAAAGACTTCCAACATCTCCAACATTCCCCCGCCCCAGACATCGCAGGGCACAGCCATGGACCAGTTACATAGCATCGACTCTCACTTTGAGGCGAAGCTTTTGCCGCTGTGCGAGGAGTTCATCAAGAACCCGCCTTCTGATCCCAAAAAGAGGCACGACGAGCACGCAAAGATTTCTGAGACTGTCTTCCAGCATGTGCTTTTGAAGCTGGATGCTGTCAGTACAAACGGCGAGGACGCGACTCGCGCAAGGCGCAAGGCACTCGTCAACAAGGTGCAGGATGTCCTTAAGGATGTGGACAATGCCAAGGGAAAGACGTCTTGATCTAGAAATGCGCCCATTATGTTAGATTCCATACACGTTAGACAGCTCATTCATTCTTTTCTTTTGTGATGCTGCTCTGAATTTCCTATACTACTTGTTTCATTTTTCACTATACTTACTTATATTAGTCCACACTGTTTTACCATTCTACTTTCATAAAACGCACACACATTTTCTCCATCTCAATGACACAGAAGCAGAAGGCACCTAGGGCAATTAATATGCAAAACCTCGTGAAGACCGCAATCGGCACCACAGGAATTATGGAGAACCCTGATGACGGGCGCGGTAGGCACAGGTGGGCAGCTCTTATCGCCAGCCCGCTGATCCTGATTGTCCGGGGGCCAATACAAAGGAGTATTGGGGGCATCATGTAGCGCAGTTTGTATCACGTGCAAGGGAGTCTGACTCAGCAAGCTGACTATCACATGATCAGGTCCGGGAGCCCTAAGCAGTGCAAGCCGCCACTCGCCCCTCTTTTAGGCCTCGCCCATTTCTTTCAGGACCCAGAATGACCCAACCAGCCCTAGCCTAGAAAGCACCACACCAACCGCCAAAATCCGACACTGCGCAGAGTTTTGGGATTAATTTTTTTCTATTGGTGGTGGCTAGCATTTTCGGCATTATTTTTTTTTCGAGCCCTCACCACCACTTTCTGTGTGTGAAGTGGACTGGCATTTTCTTCTCCTCCCTCCTTCTCTCTCCCTCTCAGGCTTTCGCGATAATCAACAACCATCAACCACCCAGCAATCCCCTTCGACAACGATCGAAGTCCACCGACGGAGGGCATATTTAACGTCGAGCGTCGACAACAACAGAAGAAAAACTAGACAGGCTTCTCACCAGTCTGTTTCTTTTTTCTTTTCCCTTTACCGCATCGTTTCCCCGACACGCCCGCTTCACTGCGGCCGATCACCAAATCACACAAAATGTCGAGCTTCGAGTCTGTTGTAAGTGTTTTCTTCCTTTCTGCTTGCATTGCGCTCGCTGGTGTGTCACTGCTTCTGCCTCGAGCGGCATCTTCTCTCTTTCACATCGTCACGAAACACGACTATGCACATACTCTCGGATCACGGAACATGGATTGTCGATCGTCGATTCTTGCGGAGGGACATTGTGGCTTCGGGGCCTCTGGGCTTTTTGGAAGTTGGGACGAACACGAGAGCGAGGAACGTGGATGGACACGGTAGTGGCCAACTGGAAACAAAGGGAATGTCGAACGAATGAGTGGTTGTCGGTCAAATCCACCGGAGGCCGCTTCCGATTGTGCCCTGCACATTGCAATCAGACTTTCAAAGACCGACGACAGCGACAATGCGGCGACTTTGGCGATGCCACAAACCGATCCGACGAGACCGAAAGAGAGACGCCCATCTGGAAAAAGATAGAGAGCGGACCAACGTGGACAGCGGCATCACAAAACGGAAGTGCATATGCTGACAGTGTGTTACTCTAGGTTGTCATTGATGGCAAGGGCCACCTGCTGGGCCGTCTGGCCAGCATTGTCGCCAAGCAGCTGCTGAACGGCCAGAAGATTGTCATTGTCCGCTGCGAGGCTCTGAACATCTCTGGCGAGTTCTTCCGCGCCAAGCGTACGTTATTACTAACTCCCCCGAACATAATCGTCTTCCAAGCATATGCTAACACGGGATTCTTTTCCGTCTCAACAGTCAAGTACCACTCTTACCTCCGCAAGATGACCCGTTACAACCCCACTCGCGGTGGTCCCTTCCACTTCCGCGCCCCCTCGCGCATCTTCTACAAGGCCGTCCGTGGTATGATCCCGCACAAGACTGCCCGCGGTGCCGCCGCCCTTGAGCGCCTTAAGGTCTTCGAGGGTGTCCCGCCCCCGTACGACAAGCAGAAGAAGATGGTCGTTCCCCAGGCCCTGCGCGTTCTGAGACTGCAGCCTGGCCGCAAGTACTGCACGGTCGGCCGGTTGAGCCACGAGGTTGGCTGGAAGTACCAGGATGTTGTTGCCAGGTGTGTATTTTCCCTGTTCCCTTGTGTTGGAACGATTTTCTCTCGCCACATCATTTTCGACCAGATTGCTAACCCATCTCTTACCTACAGACTCGAGGAGCGGAGAAAAGCGAAGGGCGCTGCCTACTACGAGCGCAAGAAGGTTGCCGCGCGGCAACTGTCCGAGGCCAAGAAGAACGCCAAGGTCGACCCCAAGACGGCCAAGGCCCTCGAGGCTTTCGGCTACTAAGCGACGAATATGTCGTGACAGTGACGTTTCTGAGGAGGTGCGATGAGATGGAAAGAGCGGCGAATCTTGAGCAACGGCGAGAGAGACTTGGAAAAGGGGGAGAGCGGGATGTATAGCAGCAGACCAAGGCGTGGCTAGGACGATGGCTTCTTGTGTGTGGCATGGCAAACGAACAGACAGGACCAGACTGCTGTATTGATGGCAGTCGGACTGGCATTGTTCTTGCATGCATTTCCCACAGTTGCTCTGCTCGTTCTAGTTCCTTGTTGTATGCGCTTGTTACCAGCATCCGCGTCCCTTTCTTTTCCTACACGATCTTTTGTTTTTGCTTTTACGTTCGGGGCACTTGTGTTTTTGTTCTCTCTAGATTTTCGGACGGCGCGCGAGGAAGGGTGGGAGTTCATCAATGGGCGAGCTATGCTTCCTTGTAAAAACAAAAAAAGGAGAAGTGGAATTGTGGGCTTCACTTGGGCAAAAAGGAAGGGCATGATGCATCTCAAAACAAAAAAAAAATCAAAGACAAAACCGAAACCCAGGAAAAGGGTTTCAAACGACTTATTTATTTTTGACAACCCCTTGTCTATTTCATTAGTTTTAGGCAAAAAAGACAAAAAAATCATTTAAAAAATTTAAGACAAATGACCGTGATCTTCTATCATGGCACAAATACCGCGCCCTACATGGATGCATGACGCCAGACGCCAGACGCGGTTTGAGCACATTTGCAATGTACAAAAAAGACGATGGGACTTGTAATATGGAGTGCATGCATGTCGTCAATGTGATTATATAATACATGTGAGGAATATTTGACCAGAGACACAAAAAGGTAAAAAATGCCCCCCCACAGGTAATTCTTAAAGAATCCACAGTGCCAGCCAATCTTGGCCTCCTCGACCACATATCAGTCCTCTGGGCCAACTCCAAACTCACGGTCTGCGTACAGGGACCGCACAGGAAGGCCCCGGTTTTCCGCTATGATTCCTATAAACTCCTGGGCCACATCTCGGAGATCGTTGTAGTGTTTGAGGAGGCTAATACGAGCCTGATCTGTGCTAGCAGATGTTTGTTTTGCATTGTCTCCTCTAGCCATTTCGATCTCGGCGATGGCGCCTTCTTGTTCGTATGCTCGGGCGAGAGCCTTGCTCTATTTTGTTTGATTTAGTTGGTGTACTGAAGTAAACGTCAAGTAAACTGTAAAATAATACGAAAGGCACAGGAAGGAATATTCACCATCTTGTCGTATTGCTGTATTTGACTCTCCTGTTAAGACAGCAGATGTCGCGGCTGTCAGCCTTCCGGTCGAATAGAGCGGGTCATATACCGCAAGAAAAATGAGAAGAAAAAGGAAGAAGAAAAAAAAGAAAAAAGAGAGAACGAGGAGTCCAATAACTTGCCAGCTTGGAAGCTTCTTTCTCTTCCTTTACCTCAACGAGATGTTTATCTCCAGATGCTGGCCCTTGGATCTTGAAGACGATTTTGGCGTCGTCTTGAGATATCCTTGTAGCCTTGACTGGGCCCCATTGGACACCATTCTCTGCACCTGTGCTATCCTGTCTTTGTCCAACGGCCTCGAGTCTTGCCTTGTGGGCCTGAATGTGGTGTAAGATAACTGAAAGGAACGCTTTGTGCTGGTCGTTATGTTGGTTTGCGGAAATATCTGTCAGAACGCACAATTGCGCTTGTGTGAGAAACGTGTCGTGTTGGGCGAGCAGCCCTTCGAGGCCATTCTGTTGTGAAGGCCTTTCATCGTCGCGCCGAGTGGTATTGTCAAACACCATCCCTTCCAATTTTTCGATATTTGTTCTTATTAAAATATTGGCTAACTGTTGTTTGGTAAGGTCGATCCTTTGTGTTGTTGCGTTTGGTGTTCCCAGATGTTGAAATAATTAGGAACCCTCGAAACAGCCGCCTGATAAGTCACCAAGTTCCAAGTCATATGAGCACAGTCTGAGAATGAGGAGCACGTGTCTGAAATGAAGACGGTGATATTCGGAACACACGAAGAAAATAATCGACCGGACAAACAGGCAGTCAACGAGAGTTTGCGACCGGAAGGAGCAAACCTGTCTCTTTCCCGCATGTCGAGTTTCTCGTAGTTTCCTGGTTAGTCATCAATATCAGTTGGGGTCCGTCCAGACAACGACCATTGTCTTGGCTTTTGACCGACCATACACTAAGTCTTTTCAATAACAATTACTAGCATCCTGGAAACCGTATTATTGGCAGTTTACACCATCGACGGTCGAGGCAGAAGCTTTTTTTCGGAGAACATTGAGGCTGAAATACTTGGCGACGACAAACGGTTAGCAATATGCGCCAAACCAATTTACGGAAAGCAAATCCTCCAGTTAATAAAGAGGGAGAAGAAATACGAAATAACAATGGCTTCGGTGGCTTCGTTCGTTTGGGGGAAATGACCACAGACCACGTTGACAAAGTCGAAGAAGATGACGATTCGAAACAAAGGAGGACGCAGTCAAAAACAATGGCAAATAAAAGTGAGGCCTTCTCGCCATGATTACATTTTCGATCACTTCTCTCCTCATCTGTCTCTGTCGCTAACCCTTACTTTGATACTTTCCAATTTTAGCAGCATCTCTAAACGGCTTACACCTCGCTACAGGGGTTTGTTTACCATTCATCCTAATACATCGTTCAGCCTCCTAGCATCCTCACGATGAGGACATCACACCTCGCATATTGTATCGCCACGATACTGTCAATGGCTATAAACAGCTCGGCCTCAAAATGCCGCCCTTCACACAGCTCCAAGAGTGCTAGCAGCAGCCCGGTTTTGTCGTCAGTGTCGTCAGCATTATCGCTGGTCTCTCCACCGTCTTCAAGTTCTGCAATCTCATCCAGCTCCTCAATTCCATTAAGCTCTATTTCGATCTCGGTCTCCGACTCTTCGTCCAGCTCTGTTCCCTCTTCAAGCGCTACTCCGTCGAGTTCTTTAGTCTCATCGTCCATCTTGTCTCCCTCAAGCTCAAGCTCTAGTTCCATGCCCAGCTCGATCTCCTCTGCTTCCAGTACATCATCGTCAACTGCGCCCAGCTGCACGTACACCGACTGCTTCAAGATCCTTGCCCACAGCACCAGCGGCACTGGCGCCCAGGTCGACAACCAGTACTTCAGTGTCAAGACTGGCACCAATGCTCCTCGATTTGGCCTCACTGGATACACACCTGCCATCTTCAGGCTCTACCCCAGCGACAATCTCCAGATTGTTAGCCCGGAATTGAATGGCTACTACGTCGGCTCGACCGTCGCCGCCAACTCTGCATTCTATCTTGCACCGCTTCAAGAGTATATAGACAACGCATATCAACTGGCATCCTGCTCCCGCGACCCGACAACATATGGCCTGGTATGCGCCATGGCCCAATTTAACACAGTCTCGGTGCCCAAGACCGTCACTTCGCAGTACAGCTACAATCTTTATTGGGGCCTCTACAGCGACAGTTATGCTCCCGTCACACTCACTTACGAGCCGGTTGATTGCCCATGTTAGGGACGAACACCCATACTTTCGGGTTCCTGGCGCCGCGTGTCTTGAAATAAAGCTTGGGGCGCGGACCACTTGAAGATATATTAGACATATTCTGGATAACAGCAAAAGTTGCGCAATATATTGTGTCTGCCTCATTGGCAATTTTGACTGCAAACAGTTTCCGGTGCTCCTTTTCTTGCCCAAATTTATTGCTTCCATCCTCCAAATCTCGCTTCTTTTACCATTTGCAACAAACACCGGGGGTATTTCACGTCAAGATGACGTGGTGCACATGAACCCCGAACCCATCATGACTCTCTCCCAATAAACCGGGCGCGCCGGACAGCGGCACAGAAGCGCAAAAATAAAATGGAAAAGCGCAATAGCCATGGATGTCAAAGATATAGACTTAAGGCTTACACTGTTTTAAAGCAAAAAAAGCTTATTCGCGTCTTCCGACGGTGTGATCGGCAACAACGGCTAAATCAATCTCGGTCCACCAGCCCTCTGCTTGTTGCTCCATTCCCCATCGTGTCCCGCGATCCTACAATTGGAATGCTGTTGTTGCGCTCACGACAAAAGCTGTCCACCACTGCGAGGACCACATTACCTCACATCACCCTCCACCTTCCTTTTTCAACTCATTAACAGAGATTAATCCTTTCACTTTTTATTTTTTTGAAGATTTACCACGGGGCTCCAACCGAAAATTGAAAACCAACAGAGATCCGCGCCTCTTCCCCACCTTAGCCGCCAGCGGCCTCGCGGTGAAGTGGTTTGTTGCCTTACATCCCTTCCTTCACGGTGGTCAACAACTCTCTGATTCTTATTTTTTCTACAGTCGTTGACCGAATATCAATTCTTTGGCTCGAAGAGGGGTGGTCTCATATTTTCGCTTTTTCCGAGTAATTATAAATACACACATGGTCTCCTGATTTTTATTTCTTTCGTCCTACATAATATCTTCAACTTACACGACATCCCACCTTGTCACTCTGTGTCCTGTTTTATGACGGAAATTATTTTCTTCTATTCACCTGGTTGATTTTATCTCCTTTATATTTTCTCATCGGCCTCAACTATTCCTGCTTTTGAAAAATGCACGTCATCCACCTCATCACCTGGGCCGCTGCCGGCGTTTTCGCCGGCCCCCTTGCAGGCCACAACAGTTCACCACGGAACGAGGCTGTAGGAGCAAGAAACGAGCGCCGCGCGGAGTCAGGCCCGTCTTCCATCGCTATCCCCACACCATCATCCGAGTTGCCGTCCCAGCCGTCGTCTCTCGCAGTACCAACCACCAGCGATTTCATCATCGTGACACCAACACCTTCGCCCACCTCTGCGAAGCCTCTTGACGGTGACTGTACATCGACGTTGTACTTGAACCTCTTTACCTATCCCTTCAACCCTCCGACACGGACAGTCCACCTGACCACGGTGACTTCTACGTACGGTCTCGACTGTGATGGGTGCCGGTACTTGGCCACGATAAACATTGGCGGCCTCGGACCGGTTCTACAAGGCGGAAAGACAACAACCGATGCAACGCCAGCTACCGTCACAGAATTTGCGTGCTCTGTCTAAAATTTGGTATAATTTTATTCTATTTTTGCTTCTTTTACTGTGGATTTATGCTTTGTTTAAAAATCGATGGAATATGGATGGAATATGGGTGGAAATAATAGTTAAAATTTAGTTTACCTTTTTACGTTGTAGTTCATATGCACATGATATAAGACTTAATTGTCACCGCACTGATTTGGTTTACTATATAAGGAGACCAAAGTAGTGGGGGTGACAAGTTTATTAAATATCTATCTATATCTAAAAGCATTATCTAAAAAAACGTTTCCTCCCTTTTTTATTTTATTTTCTTATCATCAATAATCTTCTAAGAATACACGTTTGTGCACTTAGGAATAATACTACATACATCCCCTTTATGAAAACAGACTAAAAATACAGTGCTGTGCACCTTTTTCTGTTACCAACACTTTTGGTGCAAAAGCGACATACCCTCAATAATCAATAGTTGTCACAGGGTCATGAGGGTAATCTTCCCAAGTCAGCAGCCTCTTGTTGGTAAAAAAAAATTAAGGTTTGTGAACCTTAATCCCACCAAGGCAAAAAAGCCCTGCCAGTTTATGCCTGGAAGTAGCGCACGCGGCGGACCGCAGTAGCCACCATGTCGCCCTCATCACAGTTGTAATCAGGGTCATCCATGGTCCACTCCTCACTGACATCCTCAGCATTGGCGGCATCAGCGTCCGCCTCATCTTTGGCGGCCTCCTCGACCTTTTGCTTGTGGTAGGCCTTCCTGTAGGTACGGCCGGACACCCAATCGAAGAACGACTTGAACCACTTGGCGAAACCCATACTGATGCTTGTTGGGCACTTGTTCTTTGCGGGCGCGCTCGATGCCGCGGCAGCCGGGGCGCAGTCATCACCGCACGAGCTGCTGTCGCTACAATCGGCGGCAGCCGCAGCCTGGACGTTGGGAACGGGCCCAGGAGCCGGGAGGTGCTCGTAGCTCTGGGCTGAGTAGCCCCAATCGAAGGCAAGGGCGTGGTTGGGGTCGACATCGTCGCCGTTCTCAGCGGCGACCTCAGCAGCAGCGACAGCAGCAGCGACAGCAGCAGCGGCAGCGGCATTGGGGAGGGTCATGTTGACGACAACTTTGGCTGGGGTGTAAAAGACGCCCACTGTGGCCCCACTGGTCTCGGTGGCCAAGGATTGGTACTTGGTCCACGACTCAGTGGTGTCCGCGGTGGCAGAAATTTTCCAGTCCTTGATGGTTGGCGTAGGGATGGGGATATCGGCGAGAGCCACACCGGTCTGGTTGATAGAGGGCGCCATGGAGCCGGCACCTAGCGTGGCACCGACCGCGATGGACGTAACATTGAGCGAAGTGGACATTTTGATGTTGTTTGAAAGTGTTGGGTGAGAGAGAATTGTAAGAAGAGGGCTGGAAGAAGAAGGGTAAGAAGAAGAAGGGTTGGCGGAAGAAGGGTTAGAAGAAGAAGGGTTGGCGGAAGAAGGGTTGGAAGAACAGGAAAGGGAACAAAACAAAATAATGGACATAAACGACCACTTATACAGTCATGAACTGAGAACTCTAAAATATTGTGAGTGCTGCAGATATTTGGGTTCAAACAGTGTGTGCACAGTGGTCTGCCAACAGAGGACATCTTGATGAACGTGACTGAGCAGATCCGAGTACCAACATGATTTCATATTTTAGGGGGAGTAGGAGTAAACAATAAGCCACTAACAAAGGGAAAAGAAGGCATCCAATCAGATCAGCCAATTAACATTCTATTCAAATATGAGAAAGGGAAAAATAAACATTTGTGCGTTTGTTCGTGACCGTATATGACTGAGATTGTCAGCCTTTTGCCACACGATTTCCACCAATCACTCAGATGCCAGCAAAAAACGTGTCCAGCCCATTCATGTTGAAGCTGAAATTGAATCCCTGGTTTTGCATCTGTTAAGGTTCACCGTTAGTGCGGATTCTGCGATGTGCAAAATTATGTAAGAAAGTGTAGACTCACCAGGTCTTCCCAGCCCCATTCATTGCCAGTACCCATCATGAGGTCATCTCCCATAGGCAGAGTCGCGTTCATATCAGGAAGCGCGGCACTGTCGTTATCGGATGTATTCATGGTCAAGTCTGAACCCAAACTCATAGACGTGATTGCATCGTCGTCGATCGGCTTTCCAGATTGCAGAGATGCCACCTCGCGCAGCAAGTCCACACAGTGCTTAAGTTTGTCCGTGCATTCGTTTAGCACGGCATGTTCCATGTCCTCAGCGTCTGCACCGCGGGTGAGAGCACGTGCTTGAGACACGACCGCGCATGGGAATAGGTATCCCTTTACGTTTGTCTCCCCTGCCAACAAGCGCTTTTCGGAATACCGGACAGTCTGCTCCAAGGCTTCTAGGAGCACTGCTTGTGTGACGACGCCAGGCATAGCCAGCATAGAACCTGCATCAGGCGGTGGACTGGCGGCACGCACAGTCGGTGCATCACCAGCATTGTTGCTGCTTCCACCATGGTCGCCATCGACCGTGCTGCCGTTGTTGTTGCCACTGCTGTTGTTGCTCGTGCCGTTGGCCGACTTAATTCCTAGGCGAAGACGCACAGAGTGCTCTTCTTCAAGCTGCCACAGGAGATCCATGCTCAACGTCGCCATGCACTGAACCGGTACTGATCTGAATCCACTCGAGGCTGAAACAGAAAGGCGGAAGAAGTCGTCTTGTTCATCTTCAAGTCCGTCGGCCGTCGAAGTCGGGTCACGTGTGCCCGTAGCTGGGGATGAGGTCATAGGCGGCGGCGGCCCTGAGCCAGCTACAGCCCAAGGCGACGGAAGAGACGATGTACCTTGACCACGTAGTAGCGTGGATAATGGCCCTGTTGCGGGAGTCGACGAGAAATTTGCTGACAAAGATGAAGATGCTTTGCCGGACCAAGCCTGGTACAGCTTGAGCGACGTGTCCACGCTCACCTTTCGTGAAAAGTAAAATTTTGGGTCATTTTGCGACGCAGCCAGGTACGCTTGATTCAACGACAAGAAAAAGCGATGCGTCAGGTGGTCGACAAAGCGCAGCTGGAAGTTTGTTGGCCGCAGTTTGCCGGCACTGCCGGACGGCCGGTATGACTGGATGGTACCAGCAAGAGACTGACAAGCAGTACGAAGTTCCGAGTTAAGGCGCAACGTCTCGTCGTAGGAGCTGCCACTGCGAAAATCATTCACATACCGCGCAATCGCCAGGCGGATCGGGAACGACTTTAGCAAGGCAATCTGGATAGACGTGTTGGTAAATGTGGTCAACGGCTTAGGTGGCGGAGGAGTAGCGCCACTACTTGTCGTTGTAGTCTTTTCCACGAGTTGGTCGTCGAAGAAATTGGCAGGTGGCAGTGTGTCAAAGTCTGATAGTGACAATAGAGGCGGGCCACCAGAATCTAGACTGGATTGTAGAGATATTTCCAGGATGGTCGCCCACAGCCGGCGGCGAACTTCCGCCAGGTAGCGGGGAATCTTGGGAATCTTGGTCGGGTCGCGATGCAGGCCCATGTACATGGCCGAGCGGACTAGCTCGCCGGCAGAGATCCACACGAGGTCGGCACCGATACCAGATACTTCGCGGGCGAGATGCAGCAGACACATAGTCTGCAGACTCGGGATGTTCATGCGGGCTTTCTGGGACGGTGCGGGCGTCATCAGCCAGAACTGGGCCTCATAGATCCACTGGGCAGCCAGATGGCGTAAAGAACACGTCTCATCGTAGAAGGCGGTTCCGATAGCCATGCACAACTGCATCTGGACGACAAAGTTGGTGCTCGCGGCGTTACGGTTCTCCCAGTAGCGGCGGTAGTCTTGGGTGAATGTAGGAATATGCAAGACGCGGTAGACGGTCTCAAATGTGCGAAAGTAGCTGTTGATCAACTCATCAGCGACCTCGCGGGCCGGCACCTGCTTTCCATAGTCGATAGCAAGCATTGCGGGGACACGGCGGGACTTGATCACGCGGCCAAGTGACTTGCACTTTTTCATGTTCTGGTACAGCTCGCCGCTCTTATTCTCCTTCTTCCCTAGGATTTCATTCAAAAGGGGTTTCTAAAGGGGTCTGTTAGCAATATGAAGTCATGGGTGGGTCACTCTGTAGGTAAAGCATGTCGACATACCATAATTGTAAGTAACGCGCCGTTCATCCAGTGGCCTTGGCTGATATACCGTGTCTTTGTCGACGCAGTGCTCTCCTCTGCCGGTGGTGAGGCCGATCTGTGGCTCTGGGGGTCGTTTTCGAACCCTTCGAATCGTGGTTCAAGAAGGGATGACAACGGCATACTCGACGACGGAGGCGGCATAGACGGGGGGGTTGGGGGTGGCGGCAGTTGGTGAGGATGGTGCATGTCGTGACGGCCATGACGGCCATGACGGTCACCGTGACGATCGTGACGGTCACGGCCATGGCGGTCATGCCTGTCATGGCGGTCATGCCGGTCGTGGTGAGGAAGATCATGGTGGTGAGGGTGCATCATATGCGGCGGTGGCGGGTAGTGGTGGGGGAAGGGTGGCCAGTGGTGGGGAGGTCCATGATGAGGGGGCCCGTGATGCGGAGGCCCATGGTGGTGCGGAGGCCCATAATGATGCGGCGGGCGGTGGTGGGGTGGAGGGTAGTGCGGCCCGCGGTGAGGTGAATGGCCACGATGATGCGGCGGAGGGAGACGAGGCTCGTCTTGGTCGTTAATCACGAGGGCTAGCCGGTTCTCTAGACGGCGGACCTGCTCCTTGAGTGACGACACCTCTGACTCGCCTGTCACTGTGGACAGTGCCGGTAGTGGACCTCTTGCTACCGATCCAGGAGAAGGGAATGCGCCGTCACGGGTGCTGTCGGTACGGCTCATCTGGTCGTCGTGTCGGTAATACGGATTTCCGGTACTGCTGGGTGGCCCGGCACCACTCCCGGGCGCCGGGAGGACGACATATCGAGCCGGAGTTGACGCTCCAGTGATGGACGCCGACGATGTACCTGTTCCTGTCATGGATCCCGGCCAGTCGGACTCGAGTGAGCCTGTGCGATCAGCTGGACCTCCGGGGAAGCCCCCTCGGCTTTCGCGATCGACCCGGTCGGTGCTGCCCGGTCCTTCGCTCAGTTTGCGCACATGGCCGGCCCGCATCGGTGGGGACTTTGTGACCATAGGGTCCGGCTGGTAGAAACAGTGCTCCGGCTTATAGGCCTGCACGCAGTTGGCGCAAGGCTGTTCGCGGTCGCACCGGACTTTGCGGCGGCGGCACTGTAGGCGTTAGGCGTTAGCATTGTGTTTTGTCAGCCCGCATATCCGACAGCGCAGTGCAGCGGCGCAATCCATGACGGTACGCCGGGAGGCATCCTGTATGTCCAAATTGCACCCGAGAGTCTTCTTCTGGTCTGTTGCCAGCTCCGTGATCAAAAAACGAACCTCCTCGCAGGCGAGTGTGCGGCGCCGGCGCTTCCGCTTCATTGGTAGGCTGTTGGGGTCCATGGTGGACAGTGGCTGCGCTGAGTCGGGTTTAAAGCGCTGGCGCTGGTGCGGAGACAGTTGTGGTCTCCCAATAGCAGTCGTCCGAGCTCCGTTTTGTTGGTCGAAGAAGAAAAGGAAGAGAGAGCAAAAGCTCACGAGATGAGGTCGGAGGTAAGGGAGGAGCGTGCTTGCTGTGTCATGGTATGGGGCCTGGTGGGAAAGGCGACTGGTGACTGCCGCAGTTGGTCAATTCGAGGTCTTGGGGAAGAAGCTTCCGAGATCGAAAGCAATAAAGGGTAGGAAAATAAAATAAAAAGGGAAAAGAGGAGAGGAGGAGCGACGGAAGACGGAAGGAAGGTGGTGGCCAAGCATATCGTGTGGTAGGCGCAACCAGCAGCGGGTTTCGCAGTGACGCGGACTTTAGCCAAACGGTTTCGTCGGATATTGTGTTAGGGCGATTTTTGCTACAGCCAGAAAGCGGGCACGGGCCACCTATCACGGAAACATACGAGGTCCCGTCGTTAGCTTGTCTATTTTTGCCCTGGTCTTGTTGGACAAAACGCCGAAAGTCCGAGGCAAGCGGCAATCGTCAGGGCGGCAATGATGGGTGGCAGATGGCGAATTCAGGCTTCTGAGGCAGACTGATTGGAAAGAACTCACAGGAGCGACCACAGAAGAGGCCTGTATTACGAAACAGCGCATCGTGCCTGCAGGGGCAGACCCAAGAGTGCTGAAAAACGCCGGTAGCTCTTGCTTCGCGTGTCGCCTATCTCCACCACGTTTTTTCTCTCTTCCCTTTTGATAACAGCTTCCGCTCTTGCCGTAATAGCTCGCGTCGCTCGCGTCTCCATAGTCTCCCACGTCTGATAGCCTGCAGCACGCGATCAACAGCGCGCAAGGCTGCCTCACTGACAATAGATACAGTAAAGCCGCCCACTGTACGGAGTACTTCGTACGAAGCCTAGAAACGAACCAAAAGGCCCGCTCACATGGGATTTATGGAATTTTACAATATATGCTAAGACTAGGCGAGCACAAATAGGGACAGTCGCGCTACAAATACGAGTTTTTTAGATTCCAAATAAGTTTAAGAAAGAGGGAGATAAACATGCAGCTATTAAACACGCAACAAAAGCTAAAGATCGTTGTACACGGGGACCTGCCGTTCTCCGGACAGAGAAGAGAGCAAGGCCGAAGCCTCGTCTCTGACCAACCCCCTGCGTCTATATATGTAAGATTGGAACAGGTTATGGTGATAGCAATAGGCCAGCCACGGGGAATGACTGGCCTCCATTAGACACCTTCGAAGACGCTTTCTAGACACGTCTGTTTCCCCACATGTCCTCCTCGTCCCCTCAACACACATTCAAACACATCCCATCCGCTTGTCGACAAACAACATGATGTACAGTCATCTTACAGGAGCAGCTCAAGCGGGTTCTCAACAACCTGCTTCAGCTCGCGGATCCACTCAGCACCGACAGCGCCGTCAACGACCTTGTGGTCGAAGCTGGCAGTGACGACGATCTGGTCGTCCCACTCAACACCGACGGAGCCATCCTCGTTCTCGGCGGGGATGGCTACCTTCTTGGTGGTGCCAATGGCCAGGATAGCAGCCTGAGGGGGGTTGACGACAGCGGTGAAGCGCTCGACGGCGGGGTTCATGCCCATGTTGGAGATGGAGATGCTGCCGCCCTGGTACTCCTCGGGCTTGAGCTTACCGTCACGGGCACGCTTGGCCAGCTCCTTGACGGAGTTGGAGATAGACTCGAGGCCCTTGGACTCGACAGACTTGACAATCGGCGTGATCAGGCCGTTGGGCGTGGCAACGGCAACGGAGACGTCGACGGTGTTGAACTGGCGGATGGCACCCTCGCGCCACGAGGAGTTGGCCTGGGGAACCTTGCGGGAAGCGACACCGATGGCCTTGATGAGGAAATCGTTGACGCTCAGCTTGTAGCGGCCGTCGGCGGTGCTGTTCAGGGCCTGGCGGAGCTTCTGCAGCTTGCTAACGGACAGGGAGGCGGAGACGAAGTAGTGAGGGTTGGTGTTCCAGGACTCAGTCAGGCGGTTGGCAATGGTCTTGCGCATGCCGCTCAGCGGGATGTCCTCGTAGGCAGCGCCGGAGGCAGCAGAAACAGCGCCGCTCGACGCCGACGAGCCAGAGGAAGCAGCCTTCTGGACATCGGCCTCAGTGATCTTGCCACCAGGGCCAGAGCCCTTGACACCATCCAGCTTCACGCCCTTCTCAATCGCCAGGCGCTTGGCAGCAGCGCCGATGTTGGGCTCACGGTCGAGAGCAGTCTGCAGGCGGCCAGTAGAGCTGGTGTCCTCAGGCTCGGCGGGAGCAGCGGACTCGGACGGTGACGGGGCAGGGGTCGGGGCGGACTCGGCAGGGGCAGCCTCCTTGGACTCAGAAGCAGCGGGAGCGGCATCACCGCCGGCATCAGCCAGAGTGAAGCCCTCGAAGGCACTGACATCGCCACCCTCCTCAACGAGAATGGCAATGGGCTATTGAAAAGGAGCAAAGATTAGTAAACGAAACGGGAAAACCCCAAATAAGAGTTGTGCAGCCCGGTTACACGCGGGAGTAAACAGATTAAGCAGAGTAAACATACGTTGCCAACAGCAATGTCCTTGTCGCCGGTCTGCTTCAGGATCTTGGCGAGAACACCCTCCTCCTGGTACTCGAAGTCCATCTGGGCCTTGTCGGTCTCGATCTCGACGAGCACATCACCGGGGGCAATGGCATCGCCAGGCTTCTTCTGCCAAGCGCCAATGTTGCCAGCCGTCATCGTAGGCGACAGGGCAGGCATCTTGACGACGGTGTGAGGCGGGTAGGAGGCATAGAAGCGGGCGAGCGCCGAGGGCACGGCGTACCGCAGGACGGTGCGCTGCTGGAAGACGCGCCTCCGGAGGACGGGAGCGAGCATGATGACGGTGTTTTGGACGGAAATCCGATGAATCTGGAGGTCGAATAGGGGGGTAGAAGAGAGGTCGGGAGAAGTCTGATGCGAGCTTTTTTTTTTTAGCCCTCGATCGGAGGTGAATTGGGGAAGAAGAAAGGGGTGGAGACCGAGATACGTACGGGAAATAAAGAAAATCAGGACAAATCGGAAAGAAAAATAAGACGGAGGAGAACAGAGTGAGCGCGACCAGAGGAAGCTCGAATGGCCAGAACGAATGGAGTAGTAAACAACGAGAGTGGTCTGGCGAGTCAATGCAGTCACAGACGATGCGATGATGGCTATGGGAAAGAAAAAGAAAACGGGGGCGAGTATCACCGGAGAAAGCGTTGGGGGTCGTTGGGAGCGCGAAAAGCAGCGAGGGAATTGACGATGGCTGAAATCAGCTTCGGGGGGAATTGGCTCGAAACGAAACTTTTTTTCGTTTATTTTCGCTCCATATTTAATTCCTTTATTCACACTCTTTTTTTTCCTCGCTGTAATAGACTCCTGCATCGCTGCTGGCGTCGCGCGTTGGGACAGCAAAAGAGCTTGCTAGACCCGCTACTGACAGGGGCCGTACCTGCCGTTGCAAAGAAAAAAGCTAAGGCCTTCACCAAGGTCCGCTGGACGGCGCTGTTTCTCAGGAGTCCTACGAGCCGTGACACCTGCAGCTACAGCAACCCCTAGGGCGAGACGTCGCAAATGGCGGCCTGTGATTGGTGAATGCCCTGAACAATGGCCCATAAGCTCCCCAAAGGCCCGTCCTGGGGGGCGCGATAAGGACCGACTCCGGCGGGTTGTACACGCTTAACGATGGCTTAAAATTGCCAGCAAATACAAAAATGTCGCAGAGTCAGGCACCGAGCTCTTCTCAAGATCGGAACTCTCTGGAACGATGTCGCACGCCAGAGCAAGGCTCACTCACTCATCTGCATCGTCCACTGGACAAGAGCACATAAATATAGACAAGGAAGGGGCTGAACGCCGTCATCTCCGGTGTCTGACCAGCGTCGCTCCTTCTCGCTTTCTTTTTCTGCAGCAGGTCATCCGCGAGATCACGTGACGTGATCTTGCATCTCGCGCCAATGCCAGTGCACAGCTGTCCTTTTTGCCTCCCCTGCCATTCCGGCCAACCCGCCTCAGGCACTAAGCGCCACAGTCACCGAGCCACAGTGGCCATGCCTCGCCCAAACGTGCGGGTTAAGAGACGTGGATAGGGGGGACTTGGCGACCCTGGCTGGCTCGCCTCCTGTTCAGCCAATCTAACTAGGGTCGCCCACAAAGCGTAGCGTCGCCGGATACGGGTCGCAACTGCCCAGTGCTGCGTGTCGTCTGCTACGACTGTGTGCGTAACATGCTCCTTTCCTGGTAATATTGCTCCATACTAGGCAGCCCTATTCCTCAGTTTCCCATCCAGCTGCACGGCACCGGCGACTTGTCATTTCACGACGGACGCCACTCACAACGGTTGCTCCTTTTGCTATCTTACTTGCTAGCTTCCAATCCAAATCCAATTGTGCCCCTAACTGCCACCACTGTGGCCTGAAGAGTAGCTGCACTTGAACATCGACACATCACGAAATCGACCTTTTGGCTTCAACCTCGGCCGTATCTATAATTCTCATTAACGACGATTCTCTTTCGACGACCAAACCCCCTAGCCGATCGTACCGCTTCGACCTCCCACCCACACATCCATCAACTGGCCTCTCTGTCCCTGCCGCCCCGAACCCCCCGCGCATGGCCCTTCGCTCGTCCCGCCCCTCCCGGCCAGCATGAGCTCGCTCAAGTTCGTGGCCGCGTCCCTCGGCGTCATTGCCGCGGCCAAGGATACGTCACACAATGCCCCGTTGGCAGACGCCGTCAAGAAGGCCCTCGCCGCCATCAAGGAGAACGACCCGCAGTTCCCTGACCCTGAAATCATCTTTGCGCCGCTGCAGCTTGCCACCCGCTCTGGCAGCATCCCCCTGACTACGACCGCCCTTGACTGCATCGGCAAGCTCATCTCCTACTCCTACTTCTCTATCCCCTCTGCCTCCGCCGCCGCTGCCTCTGCTGCCGCCGATGCCGCCTCGACCGACGCCGATGAGGACCCACAAAGCCACGGCGCTGCTGCATCAACAGAGGGCTCCTCGGACCCTGCCGACCGCGCACCTTTGATCGAGCGGGCCATTGACACAATATGTGACTGCTTCCAGGGCGACACGACGCCGGCCGAGATCCAGCTGCAGATTGTCAAGTCACTGCTGGCGGCCGTCCTTAATGACAAGATTGTCGTCCACGGTGCTGGTCTACTCAAGGCCATCCGCCAGGTGTACAATGTCTTCTTGCTCTCGCGGAATGCCCCCAACCAGCAGGTTGCCCAGGGCACGCTGACGCAGATGGTCGGCACCGTCTTTGAGCGTGTCAAGCTCCGTCTCCAGATGAAGGAGTCGCGGCTTGGCCTCTCGAAGCTCAAGCACAATGGCAGCAATGCCACCTTTGAGCAGCCAGACGGTGCCCGCGCCAGCACGGCTTATGAGGGCGAGGGCGATGAATCTCCCGATGCGGCCTCAGTTGCGACAACACCTGGTCTTGCTAGTGATGCCGGCAGTGGCGCAAACGGCGAAGGTGGTGCCGAGGCCAAGCTCACCCTCAAGGATCTCGAGCACCGCAAAAGTTTCGACGACTCCAACCTTGGCGACGGCCCGACCATGGTGACGCACCTCAAGCGTGGCCCGACCTCTTCCGCAAGATCCGTGTCCGAGCAGACGAACCCTGACAGCCCCCACGAGGAGGCACCCGAGTCTCTTGACGCCGAGGACGAGGTTTACATCCGGGATGCCTACCTTGTGTTCCGTTCGTTCTGTAACCTTTCCACCAAGGTCCTGCCGCCCGACCAGCTCTACGACCTGCGTGGCCAGCCTATGCGCTCTAAGCTCATCTCGCTGCACCTCATCCATACCCTCCTCAACAACAACATAAGTGTCTTCACGTCGCCTCTCTGTACCATCACCAACACCAAGAGCAACGAGCCTACGAGCTTCCTGCAGGCCGTCAAGTTCTATCTGTGCCTCAGCATCACGCGCAATGGTGCCAGCTCTGTCGACCGCGTCTTCGAAGTCTGCTGTGAGATCTTCTGGCTCATGCTCAAGTTCATGCGGGCGCCCTTCAAGAAGGAAATTGAGGTTTTCCTGAATGAGATCTACCTGGCGCTCCTGGCACGGAAGACCGCCCCCATGTCACAGAAGCTGTACTTCATCAACATCCTGAACCGCTTCTGTGCCGACCCTCGCTCCCTTGTCGAGACCTATCTCAACTACGATTGCGAACCGAATGTCGACAACATCTTCCAAACGATTGTTGAAAGCCTGTCCAAGCTGGCCATCACGCCCGTCCCTATCGCCGCTGATATTGAGCGCGCATACGAGGAGAAGCACGGCAGCACAAGTGGCAGCGACTGGCAAATCAAAACGTCTCTGCCGCCGCCACTGACGGTGAACTTTATCGTGCCCCACCATGCGCCTGAGCCGGAGTTCCCGCAAGAATACATTATGAAGCGGGTATCTCTCGATGCCCTCGTCGAGTCGCTGCGGTCAATGGTCAACTGGTCGCAGGCTGATCGTCCCGATGGTGGCGCAATGGCGGCTGCTGCTGCCGACGTAGACCGGAGGGCATCTGTGGACGATGTCCGGGAGTCTATCGATCCTTCAATCAGTGACAGCGTCTCGCGTGTTGATACCCCGGTCCTTCCCTCGACACCTGTTATGGACGACGACCCGGAGCAGCTTGAGAAGGAAAAGGCCCGCAAGACTGCTCTAGCCGCAGCCATCAGAGCGTTCAACTTCAAGCCGAAGCGCGGTCTCAAGTTGCTCATCGACCAAGGCTTTATCCCTAGCGACTCGCCGCAAGACATTGCCAACTTCCTGATCCGGGAAGAGCGGCTGGACAAGGCCCAGATTGGCGAGTACCTTGGCGACGCCGACCCTAAGAATATCGAGACGATGCATGCCTTTGTCGACACCATGGACTTTACGAAGCGCCGTTTCGTGTCCGCCCTGCGCCAGTTCCTCCAGTCTTTCCGTCTGCCCGGTGAGGCCCAGAAGATTGATCGTTTCATGCTCAAGTTTGCCGAGCGTTACAATGATGGCAATCCCAACGCCTTTGCCAACGCCGACACGGCTTACGTGCTGTCATACTCGGTTATCATGTTGAATACCGATCTGCACAGTAACAATGTCGTGAAGCGCATGACCCAGCAGGACTTCATTCGCAACAACCGCGGCATCAACGACAATGCTGATTTGCCCGATGAGTACCTGATTGGCATCTACGAGGAAATTGGCTCCAACGAAATTGTGCTCGATAGTGAACGCCGGGCAGCCGCCGCGGCCGGTACCCTTCCTGTGCAGCAGCCCACGGGCTTGGCGAGCGCCTTTACCAACGTTGGTCGCGATCTGCAAAGAGAAGCGTACGTGCAGCAGTCCGAGGAGATCTCCCTGCGGTCCGAGCAGCTCTTCAAGAACCTGTTCCGCAGCCAGCGCCGCAATGCTGCCAAGGCGGGTAGTGTCAAGTTTGTTCCGGCTACCAACTTCAAGCACATTGGCCCCATGTTTGACGTGACATGGATGTCCTACTTCTCGGCCTTCTCTAGCCAGATGCAGAACGCTCATAACCTTGACCTGCACCGTCTCTGCCTCGAGGGTATGCAGCTGGCCACCAAGATTGCATGCCAGTTTGAGCTGTCGACCCCTCGTGAGGCCTTCATCTCTGCTTTGCGGAACGCCGCCAGTCTCAACAACGTTCAGGAGGTGTATGCCAAGAACGTCGAGGCCCTGCGTGTACTGCTCGAGCTAGGCTACACCGAGGGCAACTACCTTCGGCAGTCCTGGAAGGACATTCTCATCTCTGTCAGTCAGCTGGAGCGCCTACAGCTGATGGCCAGCGGTATTGACGCCAGCGCTGTGCCCGATGTGTCTAAGGCACGCTTCGTGCCGCCATCCAAGGACCGCGGAAGCACCAGCAGCGACAGCCGCAAGTCGATGCAGCGCCGCCAGCGCCCCCGCGCCCCGACGGGCCCGAACGGTTTCTCGTCCCCAGAGATTGCCTACGATCTGACGTCGGACGACACCATCAAGAGCATGGACCGGATTTTTACCAATACGGCCAACCTGAACGGCGAGGCCATCACCCACTTTGCCCGTGCACTAACTGAGGTCAGTTGGGACGAGATCAAGGTGTCCGGCTCCAACGACAACCCTCGCATGTACAGTCTCCAGAAGATTGTCGAGATCAGCTACTACAACATGACGCGTGTGCGTTTCGAGTGGACCAATATCTGGGACCTCTTGGCCGACCACTTCAACAAGATTGGCTCTAACGCCAACGAGGCCGTCGTGTTCTTCGCGCTCGATTCCCTGCGCCAGTTGTCTATGCGTTTCATGGAGATCGAAGAGCTACCCGGCTTCAAGTTCCAAAAGGACTTCTTGAAACCCTTTGAGCACGTCATGGCCAACTCCAAGAACATCCACGTCAAGGATATGGCACTGCGGTGCCTGATCCAGATGATCCAGGCGCGTGGCGAGAACATTCGCTCCGGTTGGCGGACCATGTTTGGTGCCTTCACCGTCGCCGCCCGTGACCCTGCCGAAAGCATTGTCAACATGGCGTTTGAGAACGTCACGCAGGTGTTCCGGACGCGCTTCGGTGTTGTCATTGCCCAGGGCGCCTTCACAGACCTGATTGTTTGCCTGACCGAGTTCTCCAAGAACATCCGCTTCCAGAAAAAGAGTCTGCAAGCCATGGAGACGCTCAAAGCCGTTGTCCCCAAGATGCTCAAGACGCCCGAGTGCCCTCTGTCGCAGCGCCACCTGGCTGGTGCCGCCAACGGTGGCTCCAATGGCACACACAATGGCGACGGTGCAGGCGAGACTGATCTTAAGTCACCCCAACCGAGCCGCACCTCAGTTGAGGAGGGCTTCTGGTTCCCAGTATTGTTTGCGTTCCACGATGTCCTTATGACCGGCGAAGATCTAGAGGTGCGGTCTAACGCGCTCAACTACTTCTTCGAGACGCTCCTGCGGTATGGCGGTGACTTCCCGCCCGACTTCTGGGACATCTTGTGGCGCCAGCAGCTATATCCCATCTTTCTTGTGCTCCGGTCCCGGCCAGAGATGTCCAACGTGCTGAGCCACGAGGAGTTGTCCGTTTGGCTGTCGACAACTATGATCCAGGCGCTGCGTAATATGATCACCCTGTTTACGCACTACTTTGATGCCCTCGAGTATATGCTCGACCGGTTCCTCGAGTTACTTGCCCTCTGCATTCTGCAGGAGAACGATACCATCGCTCGCATTGGCAGCAACTGTCTGCAGCAGCTGGTTCTGCAGAACGTCGGCAAATTCTCGCAAGAGCACTGGTCTAAGATTGTGGGCGCGTTCTGCGAACTCTTTGAGCGCACCACGGCCTACCAACTCTTCTCAGCCACAACCATCAACTCGACTGCCTCACTCTCGCCTCCGCCCGGCGCGCTCGAGTTTGGCTACCCGCTGAGCCCCGGCGTGCCGCCCGATGGCACCTTTGCCGATGAGAAGTCGCTCAAGATCAACGGTGATGGCCATGCCGAGGGTAGTAGCAGCCAGCTTCCCGACTCAGACACCGCCTCGACACTGTCGATGCCCAGCGCCGCTGTGGCAAGTGAAAGCGAGGACGGTGAGGACGAGGACGGCAACGACCCACGGACACCCACTGCACAGAGCATCGCCTCCGTTATTTCCGGCAATGGCCCGTCATTGTCGCAGCCTCTCGAGGACTACAAGCCGACCAGCAACCTTCAGCAGCAGCCTGTGGTGGTGACGGCAGCCCGCCGCCGCTTCTTCAACCGCATCATATCGCGATGTGTACTGCAGCTCCTGATGATTGAGACAGTCAACGAACTCTTTAGCAACGAGGCAGTGTACAACCAGATCCCGTCGACCGAGCTGCTGCGCCTGATGGCACTCCTCAAGAAGTCCTTCTTGTTTGCGCGCCGCTTTAACAACGATAAGGAGCTGCGCATGCGTCTATGGCGCGAGGGCTTCATGAAACAGCCGCCCAACCTGCTCAAACAGGAGTCCGGCTCGGCCGCTACCTACGTGTCCATCCTCTTCAAGATGTATGCCGACCAGGCCGAAGAGCGCCAGTCGAAGCGCGCCGATGTTGAGAGCGCCCTGGTGCCCCTGTGCAAGGACATTTTGCAGGGCTACCTCGCTCTCGAGGATGAGAGCCAGCATCGTAACATTATGGCATGGCGCCCCGTCGTCGTGGATGTGCTCGAGGGCTATGCCCAGTTCCCCGAGCCGGCCTTTCTGGAGCACCTGTCCGACTTTTACCCCAGCATGATCGAGCTGCTGGGCCGCGAGCTGAGCGGCGAGCTCCGTGTTGCTATTGTTCAGGTCCTGCGACGCGTGGGTGAGGTCAGCCTTGGTCTCAGTGGCCTCTTCAGCGGCCACGGCGCCGGCAGCCATGGCTCGGGCGAGTACGACGATACGAGCCTGCAAGGCAAGCGTCGGCGGCGTGGCGACAGTGTGCTGAGCACGGCGACAACCACGACGACCGAGGGCGGCAATGTGGACTACGAGGGCGGCGATGCTAGCACCAAGTTTATGGGACGTCGGATGAACTCACCATCCGTGGCTGAGGAGTAGTTTAAACAGGGGACGAAAATAGCGAGGAGACTGTGTGTAGAGTAGAGGGTTATGCGATGGTCTGTGTTTTTGTTTCGTTTCAGACGCTTGTTTTTATTATCTTTCCCCCCCTTTTCATTGTTGGTATATATATATATTTGTTGACATTGTCGTGTGCAGCTTTCAGCATGGCAGTTTATGGCAAACAGTCGAGTTAGAAAACAGGGCGTATCCAAAAAGAAAGTCTTTTTTTATATCTTTAAACAACAAGGACAAAAGCACGTTGAAATGTAGATTGCCATAAGAAAAACGAGTGTCGTCTCCTATTAACAAATACGTCCGTAGTTGCTGAATGTTAAATTAGGTCATAAAATAGGGTATAAAATATTAGGGAGTTGATTGGTGAGGGTATAGTTTGAACATACCTTACGCTGCAACTCGGCCTGTCTCTGTGTGTACTCCACCATACGTTCCGCCATACGTTGATCGCG